>PJEN01002144.1:0-215191 GCA_004024605.1 Pteronura brasiliensis
CCTGTGTCACCACCCCCTCTCTGTCTCCCCGCACTTCCACCTGATGTCTCTTCCTGATGTAGCTCCTGGTCTCCCCCCCACCCCATCACAGCGTCTGGCTGCCGGCCGGCGCACCTGGGGCGTGCTCATGCTCGTGCTTCTTGAGGTGCCGGTCGAGGTTGGTCTGCTGCCCGAAGCAGCGGTTGCACAGGTGGCACCGGAAGGGCTTCTCCTTGTTGTGAATGTTGCGCACGTGCCGCTGGAGGTTGGAGGAGATGCTGAAGGAGCGGTCACAGTACTTACACCTGGAGAACACACGCGTCTCAGAGCAGCCCGGACCCTGCCCTGAGGGCTGAGCCCCCACTCGCAGCCTGGCGGAGCCCCGGGTGCCCCCCACCCCGTTTCCCAGGGCGCTGCTGCCCCAGGGCGGCAGGCTGAGCCCGCCAAGCCCCTCCGGGGCAGGAGGAAGCGGTCCTCCGCCCACTGACGTGAAGGAGGCGGGTGGACCGGTCAGTGCTGTTGCAGGGGACCCTCCCGCCTCTGCGTCTGGGTCCCCCTCTGAGGCCCTGTCCGAAGACACATGCTCCCAGCGGCCTCAAGGGGGCGGCCATGCACCATGGAAAGACCCCCGGGAGCCTCCCCGCGCCCACCGCCCCCAAGGAGGAGACCTGCTCCGGGTAATGCTCCTCCCTGACCGAGAGGCCCCGCCCGGCTTGGGGGACAGCTGCCTGGGACCTGTCAGCGGGTCCTCCAGCCGCAGCCAATTCATGGGGGTGGGGGTGGGGGGCTCGGGGGCTGCCCAGGCCTTCTTCAGCGTCGGAACTCCCCGGAAGGTGGTGCGGGGCTCCCCGACTCGCCACCCATCAGGCCGCCCGTTGTTCCAAGGACGACAAATGACCACAGCCTTTGGGCGAGGGCACCGCGCGCCTCGAGATCCCGTCTCTCCTACGCTCCCGTTTGAAGGTGACCGCCAGCCCGTGCGCTCGGGCATTTGAAAAAGACGCTTCTTCCGCCAATGGCTTCAGTCGCATCCACAGGACGTCTGCGGCGGGAGCAGCGCCCGCTGGGGGTGCGGCCTCGCGGGGGTGCGGCCCTCACGGCCCGCTCGCAGCCCGGGCGGAGGGACAGGGAGGCCGGCCTCTGGGTGCAGGGACCCACCCGCACCAAGAAGCCAGAACCCGAGAGCGCGAGCCTGCGGCGGGGGGCGGGAGCCCCAGCACAGGACGGGACTGCGCACCCCCGGTCCGCGCGGCCTCGTCGGGAGCCAGCTTCTCCTGGTGGCGGAGCGCGGCCTCCCGAGCGGCTCCCGGGGCTCTGGGCACCTCCGCTGTGTCCGGTGCACGCATGCGCACACGTGTCGTGTGTGTGTGTGTGTGTGTGTGTGTGTGCACGCGCATCTGGGCTTCAGCCCTCGCCAGGGCGGCTTCACCGGCCGTCAGGGGCCCACGGGCCCAAACACGCTCCTGCAACGGGACAGGAGGCTGCGGCAGGTCCCCGCAGGGCACATGTGTGGGGGGTGCGGCTTGGAAGGTGCCAGGGACCAGTCCTGACCTGGTGGCAGGGAGTTCCCACCGGAGGCCCCCCGACCCTGATCGCTGCAGTGCAGAACCCAGGCCTCGCGCCCTGGGTCCGGAGCCCTGCTGAGGGCGGTGTCGGCCGGGCCAGCAGGCCTGTGTGAGGCGGCCTTCGTGGCGCTGCCCCGTGACGCCTGCGAGGGCAGTCTGGACAGTCACGGTGCACCCCGGAGGCCCCGGAGGCAGGAAGACGCAGGCCCCCACCAGCGCGGGGCCTCCAGGGCTGCAAGCGCTGGGCCAGCAGCCGAGCTTTCTCAGCCCCGAGGGGCAGCTTTGTGAAACTGTCGGGGAAGGCCGACCTCCTGCCTCATTCCTCCCGGGGGGCTGACGATGGACCCACAGAGAACAGGGAGGCCCCTGCTAGAGGGGCCCCGGGTCTCTCACTCTCTCATTCAGTTTCCAGAGCAACTTGGCTGCGGCCTTGCTGACTCTGGCTTCCTCTGCAGCCGGGGGCCAGGAGCATCTGAGATCTTGTCAGGAGCAGCCTGGGCCAGCGCTCCCGGCCTCCTCCTGAGCGATCCTCTGCCTTCTGTGTGCTCAGCCCCGGCACACCTGTGCTCGGCCCTGCTCCGAGTGGGCCTGGTTAAGCTGCTTCCAGCCCCTGGAACCTGGGGCTTTGGTCACAGACTTTCTTCCCACGTCTCCTGACGTTCTCAGACCCAGCGAGCACCGCCATCCAGGAATCCTCCACGCGGTGGGGTCAGCGGTGCCGGGCTAACGTGGCAGCCCGGCACTCCCCCACACGAGGGGCCAGAAAGGAGGGCTGTTAGGTCCCAGGACGCACTGTCTCACTCCGTCACGGATGGATCCTTGCCCCCGTGGTGTCAGGCTCCCAGATGACCGTCCTGCCCCTCACGGTGATCACTCAGGAAGGACCAAGTGCAAGGCCAAGCCGGTCTGGGTGTTCACCCCTTGCCCAAGGAACGGGCCTCCCTGGGGCCCGTCCACACGTGGGCTCAGGCCCACCCGTGCACAGCAACCCCCGCCGTGTTTCTTCAGGAAGCCAGCAGGGTTTTGACAGGTTCCCCCTAACAGTGCTGCACGGTCCCCGAACGGTCGGAGGCCTGAGTAGAAGACGGGGTTGCACAGGGTTGTTTCCTGTGACCAGAAACAGGGCTCTCTTTCCAATCTCCGTGGGGCTGGAGGGGGGCAGGGGGTGCCGCACGTTCAATTTGCTCCTGCAGAGACGGGAGTGTGGTCCTCTCCCGGTTCTGATCTGAATCAATGGCCCAGACCAAGAAGCCCATTTGAGACTTAGGGGAGCAGTGAGCCCGGGCTTCCGGGAGCCGAGTTCTCAGAGCAGCTGGGATTTGTGTCGTAAATATGCTGACAAGCGGCCGGGGAATTTATGGCCTCGCTGCGAGAAACGGCACGGCACGGCGGTCTCTGCGACGGGGAGTGGCCGGCAACGCTGGCAGCTGAGGGCTTTGAGAGGACCTTGCAGTGACCGAGGCCCCCCCCGCCCCCCCCAGGGAAGCCAGCGAAGTGGGGGTGGCCAGCACGGGGCGGGGGAGGGCGCAGCGTCCTCCCCAGGACCCAGCCGGGCCACACCAGCTGTCCCAGGGAGTGCAGGGCAAGGGAAGAAAAGACATTTTTGAAATTCAGCCCTGAAAAACAGAGCTAGAAAAGCAGGGGGACAGGTTTGGGCCACCAGAGGAAGGGGAATGGGGCCTCGCTCACGGGGAGGAAACGAGCTGCAGAGGGAGAGTCGTGTGTCCCCAAAGTCAGAACCTCACGTCCCGCAGGAGCACGGAGGCCAGCCCGCAAAGGCACGTGTCCAGAGCGTGGCCACGGCCCTGCCCAGGAGCGTCCCGGAGGGACCCCAGGCGTGGCCTCCAGGAAGGAGGCGAGAAGCAGCCCCCTCATTGCCGAGGCCGGTCTTCTGTCCGTCCAGCCCACCTCGTAACAAGCCCTCCCTGCCCCAGCGTTAGGGACTGAGTGTGTTCAGCTGCACCGTGTCTCCCAGCCTGAGGCCAGGATCTCTAAGCTGGAGAAGCCGTTAGCCGAGGACAGTGAGCCTGGCAAGAGAGTTGACCTTCTCTCCAGGAAGCAAACCATCAGTCACATGGAAGGGTCTTTCTCGCCTGGAATCAGGGCTTTGGAAGACATTCTAAGCGATTTCAGATAATCTCAGGCAAGGATGGGAAAGGAAGAGTGTCCCGGGTTGTCTGGTCTGACTGTCACCCTACAGCCGGCTCACGAGGGGCCTCGGGTGCACGTGGTGGCGGGCACAAGTGGGGCCGGCCTGGAGCCGAGCTCAGAGGCCAGCAGCAGGCACGGCGAATCGGCCTCCCCGGGGGTGGGGGCTTTTCCCTTTGGTGGGGCCTGTCCTCGGGACGGCCTGTTTCTGTGGACGGATGGGCGGATGACAGGCGAACTTTCTTCCTCCAATTTAAATTCTTCCAATGACCCAAGTGAGCCGGATGGCAGAAGAAGTCACAAGCACCACACTCCCCATCTCAGGGCTGCCCCGAGCCAGATAAAGTCAGGATTTGCAACGCAAACTTTCAAAGCAATTATTGTTACGCAAGCCGAAACTCACAGATTGGAGAGAGCGAAAGAAATCAATGGTAATTAAATTCTTCTATAAACACAGCCCGACCCTCTGGGGGCTCCCACGTGCAACACTGTCCAGAAGGCGGTTCTCATTTCGGGCAGGAGGCCAGACCAAGTCCGTCCTTCCTCTGTAAGCCTTTGTGGAGTTGTAAGCCACTTTCGGGAGTGGGGGCGGGGGGCCTGCGGGGGCGCCCAGCGCTGTAGAGGACGCGGCCCTGTGGCAGTCGGGGCGCCTGTTACATCTGGGGGGGGCATGGGACCACAGCTCTCGCGGGCTCCCCACGTGGCCGGCCTCCCCAGGGACGGGGACGCACACTGAGTGTGGAGCTAGCGGGGGACTCTGTATGGCCAGACTGTAGGAGTCTCCTGCTGCCAATCTAAAGCCATGCTAAGCTCCTTCTTCCCAGCGACGGCCGCTCACGGGGCCGGGCACACCCTGGGGTAAGGTCGTGGCATCTAAACCAGCACCTTCCCTGATTTGCCCCCTGGTCACCACTACCTGGGGCTCTCATTTAAAAATACCAACTCTCAGGCCCCTCCCTGGGTGGGGTCCCTGTCACCCAGCCTTCTGCCTGACAAAGGCCCCCAGACCAAGGAGCAGGATCTGCTTCTTGCGGGGGCAGAAGGGGCTGTTGGAGCCGCCGTGAGCACTGACTCTGGGCCAGTCATGGTCTGAGCCTCTGTCTCCCTGCTTGGGAACAGGAAAGGCGGACAGCTCCCACACGGACTTGCGGTCTGGCTGCATCTCTGCAGGCAGAAGCCCAGCATGGAGGGGACAGGAGGGGAGCAGACACGTGGCTTCTGTCCAGGGCTGGCAGGTGAACCTCTCAGGACACCCCACCCTGGGAGGGGACCCGAATTTGCACGGATCTCCTTTTCCACTGCCCACCCTTCCTTAGGCACCCGCCATGGCCCACTGGCCACTATCGGGGCTTTGAGCAGGGAGGGGGTGGAGCGAGGCTTCCCCAATAGCCCACCTAGCACCCCAATAGCCAGTGCTGCTCTGAATGCCCTGCCCCAGGTGACAGCGGCAGGTGGGCAGCCGCTCCCGGGCACCCCACTCTGGGAGCGGGCAAGACTCTTTAAGAAGCCCACTTGGGCAGCTCTTGCCTAATCTCTAGAAGGCCCCAGGGCCCAGGATGGCTGTGGGGTCAGCAGGGGACCAAGGAGTCACATGACACAAGGATGCCGGCTCCTACCTGTATGGCTGCTCCCCGGTGTGTGTCCTCAGGTGTCTCGTGAGGTTTGCTGATCGGGGGAAGATCTTGCCACAGTACCTGGGGTGGAGGGGCGGTGGGGGGTCGTGAGGCTGTTGTATGGCTAGACTCCGGCATCCGTATGCTTTCCTGATGTGGTTCCTCCGACTTAGGGTCTAGGCCTGAGGCCCCATACCGGGGGGGCAGGCGGGCTCCGCCGACTCTGGCTGCTGGGGCAGGGCCCCTTCCCCGAGTGGCCGGAGGGCGGCTGAGCTGCCTTGTCCCCGCTAGGACAGGCTCGTGCAGCTGGGGATGGACGCCGGGATACCAGGCTTCCACCTGACTCTGGGGCCTTGGTTACACGGGGACCAGCCCCCCTCGGCCTCAGGCCCTCCGGGTTCTGACTGGCTAGGCTAAGGCTGCGTGTCCTGGTGCTCACGGGAACACAGCCGCTGTGGCAGAGGACTTCGGGCCCACACACACACGTGGACCGCGAATGACTGCCATCGGTGGACAGACTGGTGGCTGCCACCACGCTGTGCTGTGGCTGTCATGGTTCTTCCAAGAAGCCTGAGCTCACGGCCGCAGCGTGACCCCTGTGACTGCTTGGCCGGGGCCGCCCGCCAGCCCCCACGCCTGCCTCACCTGCAGGTGTAGCGCTCCTTGCCCTTCCTGAGGATGGGGTCCGAGAGCGTGGGGGGCGGGGACCGGAAGTTGAAGGGGTGGTGGGGGAGGGGCTGCAGGGAGCTGCCCGAGTCCGCCTTCATGGCCGCGAAGCTCTCCAGCTTGTCTGTCATGGTCTCAATGGCGGACATCTGCCGGCAGGAGAGTGGGAGAGACGGTGGGTCCTCCTGAGGAGGCTGGTTTCACCCCCCAGACACCCCCCCTGGGGTACCCTGGGGCCAGGCACGTCCCCTGCGGGGCCAGGGCCAGAAGCTCGTGCGGGTTCCGGGCTGGGGGTGCAACCAGCCCTCTCTGGGGCTTCTTGGCCTCCTGGCGGACACTCTTGCTTCCTGCGTCCAGCCCTGCCCTGTCCTTTCCTGGGACCCCCGCATCAGCCCGGGGCCCAGGCCGGGGGAGCCGGAACCAGCCTTCGCCAGCTCGCCTCTCTGCCTGTCCGGGGGCATGTGGGGCAGGGGCAGACTGCAGCCTTGCGGTGGCAGCCCCCAGATTTGGAAACCCCCCAGCACCATCCTGCTGGCCTGACGCTCCTGGACAGAATCACATTCTGCTCTTCTCTCCTCTCTCTGTCTGTCTGTCTCTCTGTCTGTCTGTGTCTCTTGGAATAAGGCAGCTCCCTGCATCCTGGGTTAAAAGCGTCCGCGGGTTTGGGCCATGATTGCCAGCAGAGTTCTCCAGGGGTCCTGCAGCCCAGGGCCAGATGCTGCCAGCTGAACTGCCAGAGCAGGAGGCCCACGGGACGCAGCGCGGGGTGTGGTGACAAGGACCAGAGGAGCCACCTCTCCAGGCCTTGGAGACGCCGAGGGCTTGCTCGGGGAGGACTTGGGGGTGCGGCCCTGGCCATTTCCACCTGGCAGACAGAGCTGTGATCAGAGCCCCAGATAGCGCCTGTCCCTGAGGGCTCGGGGTTTGGGACCAGGACAGGGCAGGGGCTGCTGTTCCGCTCTGTCCCCGGGGGCGTGCCTGTGCCGTCCTCAGACACACACTGCCCACCTGCGCTGCCCACCCTGTCCCTGCTGATGGGCTGAGGGCAGCTGTCTCACGCCTCGGCGGTGGCTCCTCCATGGCCAGGACGATGGGGACCCCGGGTGTGTCAGCGCCACTGCCCACCTGGCTCTGTCTCGGTCTTAGCCACAGCCTTAGAAGGTTCTGGAACTCTCCACACAGAGACTGCCTGGAGCTCCAGAAGTGCTGAGGGGCCAGCCCTGTCCCCTGGGGCTGCACACATGTGTCAGGCCTCCCAAACCGAAGGCCCCGGCGAAGTCCTGCCTAGCACCTGCTGGCCGCCGTGCGCTGACATCACGAGGAGCGGCCCCGTGTTCCATAGAGCCCATCGGTCTTTGTGCCCAAGTGACGGCCTGACCTCAGACCACTTAATTGGGTGACCTCCTAGTCCTCTTCCCTTCCCCCTGCCCCGTGCTCGGGCCCAGGGGCAGGCAGTAGGGGCAGCAGGGCCGGGGGGAGCCGGCAGAGGGACAATGGGCCGCCGGCCCCCTGCCAGGCCTCCCCTCCTTAGGCCTGGGTGGGTCTCCCTGAGGCTGCCCAGGTCCAGCCGCCCAGCCCGCTCTGCCCCAGCTGATATCCCCGGTACTCCCGGCCCAGCTCCCGCACAAACACAAACACAGGATGTGCCTGGTGGCCTTGTCGGCTTCTTCCAGCCTGACCCGAGGAAAATCGGTGGAAGTTATTAAGCAAAGCCCACAGCCCCAGCGAAACAATGGGAGGCACTAAGTTTAGCTGTGAACCCAGGCAGGGGCAGGTTTCACAACCTGGGGATGTGTGTCCGAGGTGGGAAACACGGAGAACAATGGCCTGGTCCGGAGTCTGGCTCAGGGCATCCTACAGTTCGGCTCCCAGGATCCCCAAGTGGGGTGGGGGAGACTGTGGCTCTGGGGAGAAGGTGGGGTCCCGAGGAGGGCATAGCTGGGCCCGCAGGCAGAACCAGGGAGCCTCTGCCGGGCTCTGCTGCCCATCCCCGTGTCTGCGGCATCTCGGTGCCTACGCCCTGTGGGGACAAGGCCGGGGGCTGGACACGGGTGCCTATAGGTGGGATGTGTGGCCACGGCCCAGACTTGGGGGTTCTCTTTCCCAGAGCCCCAACTTTAGTCTTAGTGGTCAGCCCTGCCTGCCCCGCAGCCGTTGGGGAGGGGGGCCCTCCTGCCCACCACCTCCTGAGACCCTTTGTCCTTGGGGCCAACCATCTGCTTCTGTCCTGTTCCCCACCCCCTGTGCCCCCTCCCATGACTGCTGCGCTCAGATCCCCAAGCTCCTGGTCCTTTGTAAGCATCTTTCTCACACCTGTGCCGCTCGCGTCTGTCCCCCATGTTCCAGGTTTTTGGACTCCTTGCATCTGAGCTTTTGTCCACTGCCTTGCTGACACTCAACTGCCCCTCTGAGAGCCTGCGCTGTGGTCGGTGAGCACTCCACAGTCTGGGGTCTTGGGCCACCTCCAAGGGACCCACGGGCCTGCCCCACAGGGCACCACCCTCCGTTGTCACATGTCCTGGCCCTTCTCACCCTCTTCGGCCTCGTGGTTACCCGTAAGGGCTGTGGGAGAGAATCCCCGTGGGCCTCTGACAGGCAGGGAGGCTGAGGTCTGCCTGGATGGGCGCTCGGGGCCAGTCCCCTGCAGAGACCAGCCTGCCTGGGCGGCCCGACTGGAAGGCCCCAGCATTGGGGTCCCAAGGCGCGCCCTCCCAGCAGGCTTGGTGCCCCGGGGCCTTACCTGGGGGTGGAAGAGGAGCGGGGACGGCCGCAGGTACTTCTCCTTCAGGACTCCCACGGGGTCCGTCACCTTCCGCTTCTCCACCCTGCTGGACAACACCACCGAGGGTTACGTACCTCACCGAGCTGCCCGGGGCTGAGCAGGGACGGTGTCCCCGGAGCCCCCCAGTCACGGGGCAGGGGCCCCTGCTTCCGTGGCCCCCGATTACGGTGTCTCACCTGACATGTCTCACCTGACAGTGACGGAGCCCGCCTGCCAGCTCCACGGCCTCCGAGCCTGCCCCTGCCTGATCGCGCGCTCTGCAGCCTGCACACGCTCCCCGTCACCTCACTGGGGCCTGGACCCCCGCGAGTCTCCCCAGACTCCCCCAACCCCCCCAGCTGTCATCCCAGGGGGTCGCTGGGGCCTCCCTGTGGTGGCTAGGTAGGGTCTACCTAAACCCTCGCAAGGGCAGCTGGAGAGGATGATTCTAGAATGTTTTCCGAATGCTGGCGACAACTCCGCACGTCACAGAGAAAGTGGCCGGGGCGGGTCCTGAGATCCCTCCTGGCAACGCCAGCCTCAGTCTCCTCGTGGAGGCAGAGAGTCACAAAGCGCCGTCTGGGGACACCGCCCCACGTCCCCGCACGCAGACACGGCCCCTCTGAGCACGCCCTACACCAGCCACTCCCTTTGGGCCGCATGAGGGCCTCGCTCTAATATGGCCTCCCACCAGGGCCCGGCTGGGACGGTGGGGGAGAGCAGGACGGAGTGTGTGGGGGGATGGAGTGGAGCGTGAGCCGCGGGAAGACAGCACAGCCCCCTGGGAGGGGCCCCGCAGGACCCCCAGTCTGGATGGAGGGAGAGGCAGAGGGGAGGCTGGGAGGGGCCTCTCCTGGAGAGCCAGTGTGGGTTGTGCGGGAGGCTGGCTTGGCGGGCATCTTGCTCTGAAGCCTGGTGGTGTTAGGGTTCCCTAAACCCGGGGATGGAGGACGGTGGGTTATGTGTGTGAAGGGAACAGGATCTGGGGGCTGGCCTGTGGGCACAGTGCTGGGTTTCCCGAGAGTCCCCTGGGAGTAGGGGAGGGTCCCCACCCCTAGCCCCAGGGGCCAGCCTGCTTCTAGGCAGATGGGGTCACCCACAGCTTTGCCTGGGGAGAGCCCTTCAAACGCCCATTCTTGTTTATCTTGATGGGCTTGGTGTGCAGGGAGACGATGTGGGGCGACCCTGCCCTCGGACATCTTGCAGGTGTCTACGGGCAAAGCTGGGGCCCAGGCATCGCCTCCTCAGCCCATGGCCCCTAGACCCACTGCTGAGTGCAGTGGGCAGGACCTGGCCTGGCCTCTCCTCCGCCCACCCCCCACCCGGTGGCTGTTTTGCTGGTATCATTCTGTCTGTCCCACGTGCACCTTCATGGATCCGGGCTCCCCACCTGCACACCCACCACCAGGCTGCTGCTGGCCCCTTGGGAACGCAGGCCTCGTGCTCCCGTGCTCCCTGAACACGGGGTGTACATGCACGTGTGTCTGCTCGCAGGCCCCTGTCCCAGCCGGGCACGGTTCCCGCCCCACCAGGCCTCCCTCCCAAGGTCCACCACGGGCACAGCCCTCTTTCCACAAGGCTCAGCCCGAGGCATAGCACCCGTAGGACCTGCGTGATGGGGAGGCGAGACCCCTCCCACCTAACACACCCACCTGATCTAAGCCCGCCCAGAGATGGGGGAGGGGAGGGATTCAGCTGGCCCCTCCCTGGGAGGGCTACCAAAGGGCTGGGGCTGATGTTTGCAAACCCTCCAGAGCCCCACCTCCTCCTCCCTGTCCTCCCCACTGGAGACTGGGCTCTCTGCTGGGCCACCGGAAACCCCCTCTGTGGCTCCAGGGCCTGGTGGGGCCCCCCAGGGTGGCCTTGAGGAAGTGCAGGCGCTGGGAACAGAGGAAAGGTTGGGAGGAGGTGGGGTTTGTGGGGAGAAGGTGGCTGCAGACAGAGGGGGACCGGGTGGGGTCGGAGGGGAGGCTGGGAAGCCCAGCAGCTGTCAGCGCTGCCGCCTGGCCGGCTCTAGTGCCCTTGGGAGAGCAGGTGAAGGCGGGGCGTGTTAATACCTGTAGATCGGGTCCATGAAGAAGGGCGACGGCTTGGCGTAGTGCAGGGACGGCTGCTGGGGCAGCTGCGCTGGGCACGCCCTGGGCAGCCCGTCCCCGGTCCCCAGCTTGCGCTCCCCGTAGATGTGGTTCTTGCGCGGCTCTCGCCCCCCTCCGTTCTGGCCGGCTCGGGCGCGGCCGCCGATGCTCAGGTCCAGC
Organism: Pteronura brasiliensis; assembly: GCA_004024605.1. Classification (NCBI taxonomy): domain Eukaryota; kingdom Metazoa; phylum Chordata; class Mammalia; order Carnivora; family Mustelidae; genus Pteronura; species Pteronura brasiliensis. The sequence goes on from PJEN01002144.1 coordinate 10,988, forward strand.
GGCTCCTCCTCCCCGGACGCCGGGGCCGGGGGCGCCTTGGGCACGGGCAGCACGGGCTTGGCCTCTTTTGGTTTGGTGGTGAGGTCGAAGGGGGACTCGGCACTGGGGCCGCCCACCTTGAGGGCGTCCCGGGGTGACCTTGGCTCGGCCTTGACCAGCAAGTTGTGGGCAAGGGAGCGGTCCGCGAAGGGGCAGAGGGCCGGGGGGAAGTTGGGCAGGAACTGGAAGGGGAAGACGGAGTGGTAGGGCAGCGAGCCCAGCTTCTTCTCCTGCATGCCCACGAAGCCGGGGCCGAAGTACTTCTCTGCGATGGAGGCAATGGCCTTGATGGAGTCGCCCGCGGCCCCGGGGGCCGCCAGCAGCTGCTCGTCCGGCGGCGGGAAGAAGGCGTGCTGGGAGTAGAAGACGGGCGCCTCGCCCAGGCTGTTCGGGGCCCCCGGGGGCGCCGCGCCGCCCCCGCGCTCGGGCTCGCCCCCCGCCACCTGGCCCTTGTCCTTGGCCCTATCCCGGTCGCTGTCCACGTCGCTGTCCGGGTCCGAGCCCGTGCCCGTGCTTGTGTCCAGATCGGTCCCTGTCGTGGTGTTGACGTCCTCAAAGTCACTGCCATCCGACACGTCGCTGCCTCTCGCCTTGAGCTTCTCAGTGTAGGAGTCCTCTAGGCGGTGCTCGAGCTTGTCCTCAGGTCCCGTGGCGGCCGTGGCGCCCTGGCCGCTGTTGCCAATGGCGGAGACGAGGGGCAGCGCCGGGTTCCCCAGGGGGCTGGGGAGCTTGGCGTCCTGGGTGTGGTTCAGGGGGCTCTTGAGCAGTGGCGTGGGAGGTAGCAACGGTGGCCGGGGGTACAGGGACGGGGGGAAGATGCCCGGGAAGCCCGGAGCAAGGGCGGGGAAGGCGGGGGGCGCCGTCGAGAAGGGCAGGCTGCCCGGGTGCGGCCTGGACGGGAAGTACTCGCTGAAGCCCAGGCCGGCGTGGTTGAGGCCGGGGGGGGCCTTCGTCTTGTCCATCATGGGGCTGGGGTTCAAGGGCAGGCCCGGGGCAAAGACGCTGCCTGGCGTGTAGTGGTTCTTGCCCTCGCAGAAGCGCCGGTGTTTGTTGAGGGAGGAGGTGGTGCTGAACATCTGTCCGCAGTCCTTGCACCTGATCTGCGTGCGGCAGTCGGCGTGCATCCGCTTGTGCCGGCACAGGTTGGAGAACTGGGTGTAGGATTTGTGGCAGACCTCACCTAAAGCGTCAGCAGGAAGCAAACACAAACACGGTATGAAATTACCGGGAAACCTTGCGGGGGAGGGGGCTGCGGGCCGCAGTCCAGAGCCGTCTGCGCACGTGTGCGTGTGTGCACGCATGGCACATGGTGTTGTGCAAGCCGGTGTGCGCGTGTGCGTGGGGTATGAGTGCACACACACTGTGGGCACGCGTGGGTGTGCAACAAGTGTCTGCACGTGTGTGCCTGTACCCGTGGGCTCACGGTGTAGGTGTGCACATATATGCATCTGCACAATTCTTGGATGTGTGCATGTGCACCTATGGGCACACACGTGTGCATACACGTGTAGGTGTGCTCCCGTGTGTCTGTGTGCCTGCTCACATGCCTGTGTGTACGTGTACACAGGCACAGGCACGTGCGTTCCGTGTGTGAGCACACCCTGCCCCGGGGCTGGCCTCCAGGGGCCAGCAGACTAGTGAAGATCACCGGCGCCTCCCCACTTGGACCGATCTCAGGCTCCTCAACCTCTGCACAGAAGCCGGGGCGCGTCTGCTCTCTGCGCCAGTCTTCCCGGCAGTGTTTGTAACGGGGGGCCCGGGTCTCCTGAAATCGCTCCCCAGGGGTTGGAGCCACAGCGCGTGGCCATGTGTGCACCTGCTTCAGCGCCCCAGAGTTCCCTGCCACTCCCTGACCCCCTCCGCGGCGCTGTCCCAGTGGGGAGGGGAGACACCAGCCACCAGAGCACTCCCGCTTCCTGTCCCGGGAGGGGGACCTCGGGGTGACCGGCTCGCTCAGGGATCCTCAGTCAGGGTATCTGGGCCTGCGAGCACGGCTCCTGGTGTGTGCACTGCTTATTGTCTGGGCCTGGCTAGAAGCTGGGGGCATGTTTGAGGGAAGTGCAGCCCCCCAAGATCGGGACGCAGAAGTGAGCCAGGCTCAGGTGGGTGGGCACCGGCCTCTGCCCTTGACGGGAGGGGGCGGGCAGTGCCAGCCAGAGCTGAACACCAGGCCCCAGCGGCCTCGGGGACCCCGCCTGGCCGCGTCCCCCGTGGCGGGCGAGTTCCAGGTTGTCAGCGAAACACCAGCTTTTCTTTCTCTTCTTGTTTTTCTAACCAGAAAGGGAGGACCACACACGCACACTCACACACTTGCATGTACCTCTCCGCAGGACAACTAGCTTCCTAGGTGCAGCCCGTGGGAACGGCGGCTCGCTCCTGTCTCTCGTCCATCACCGGTCCCGACTGCCCGCTGTCCCACTCTTCGCTCCGGCCCCACGTCACCCGCTTCTCTCGGTGCAATATCTACGCATGTTAAGGGCCCTGCCTCCCCATCATCCACGTGGTGGGACATTCTCAAGGCTGAGGGGAAAAGTGCGGCCTTCTCAGATCAAACCTACCTTCTTCGGGAGGCGGCTGACCCAGGGGAGCTGGGCCCCATGGCCGGTCTAGAAATAGACTCAGGTCGCCCACCGGGTCTCGGGGCAGCCAGGCCCTTCCTCGGCTCAGGCCTCACTGGCCAAACATGTGACCCCTCACTGCAACCCTGGCCCAGCTCACCAGAGTTTGGTTCAAGGCTGCAGCCAACCTGAGCTTGGAAACTGTCCCTGACCAGGGCCCCCGCCTGGAGCAGCTCCCAGAAGGGCCCCTGGGCCAGCACTGCACCTTGTGGTGGGGAGCCTGGGACCCTCAGGGACCAGCCCTTTGCTCACAGGATGGAGGGGTCTGGCAGAAGTGCTGGGGCTACAGAGAGATCAGGCAGGTCCTGGACCCGGAACACCAGCAACTCACAGATGGCAAAGAGGTTGGCTGCCCACGGGGGCCTACAAAAGCCTGGGCAGCCAGCCCAGGGCCCTAGACGCAAGGGCAGCACCTGGCAGAGGGGCCCTACCCACCACCCCCAGCAGTTCCTGTCCTTGGGGGGCCAGCGGCTGGATGCACACACACTCACTCTAGAGCATGTCCTTCTGTGGAGAGCCACAAGCAGGCTGACCGTCCACGTGTCTCCCGCGCGCCCCCGCACACACCCGGCCCCCAGTGCGAGAGGCGCCGCTGGGAGAGAGCGCGGCCTCGGCTGTGCACTCAGTGAGGGGCGGGCTCAGGCTTCTAGCTGGGTTGTAGTGCAGATCTGAGGGGGCGGCTGTCTGTGCGCCCTAGTGACCGTGTCGCCATGGGCTCGTGCCCTCTGAGCCACCCGTTTGTCCTGTAAGGGGCCACGCACTGGGGAGCAGAGCTGTTTTCCCAAGCCCAGCATGGCCCTTGACCGTGGCCCAAAGCACACTTGGTCGTGGCCTGCAGGACGTGCCCATCACATCTCACATGCCCACTTTTTGAAATCTGTGCCACCCTATCCGAATGACATGTCCTGCAGGCCACCTGGCCACGCCTGGGGTTTTCTCTGTAGCTTCACCCGTTAGCCAAAAGCTGAGACACCCTGGTGAGTGTGCCACACGGCCGGAGCAGGGCCGTGCCCCCCGTGCTCTGCTTGTCCGCGTGCAGCCTCTGTGCAGGCCATGGAATCAGTGGGCTTGGGGCCTGGCAGAGCACCATGGTTCCTGGAACTTCCGTTATTAAACACCCTCCAAGGAGACTTCACTCCAAGGAGACCACAGGACCTTGTGTCTAGGTGCCCAGCAAGGCAGTGACCGTTGAACCTGTTTGTACAATTTCCTGCTCCTGAGCTCACTTCAAAACCCCAGGCTGTCATCTGAGGCCCCACAGTGGGACTTCCGGGGACCCTCACGCACAGAAAGCAGGACACACATCTCTGGTCCCCATCACAGCCCCCAGCTCCCACCCCTAGCCAGGTTGCTGCTTCCTGACCCCCTCCCAGGGGGACCAGGCCCTGTGGCACCACCGCTCACCCTCTCCCTCTAGAACCTGCCGCTGACCAGGGACGGGGCTGGTGACCCAGGAACACTGGTTTCTCGGTCATCTCCATCAGGGCACTGGAAGCTTGGGCTGGAGACAGGGGGTAGGAAGAGGGCATAGCCCAGCCATGCAACAAAGGCCGGACCGGCCAGTCGGCATGTGGTCTCTGCGGCAGGCGTCCTACAGCTGAATGGCAGCAGGAAACCACCCCAAGCCCAGCCTCAAGTGCCCATTGATGCCATGGGGTCCTAGGGGTCCCAGCCCCTCCTCCAGGCCCTGGGGCCAGGGCAGGGCTAGAGTCCCTGCTCCGCAGCGTGGCATGAGCACCTGGTCACTTCATGTCTATGACCTCAGTCTCCTCCTTGGTCGGATTCTGAAGTCCGCTGTGAGATGGTGTGTGGGACAGCCCCCCATGACCCAGGTGACCAACCCGCACAAGCTCCCGGGAGGTGAAGACTCAGCAGAATTCGTGTGATGGCCCCGTGCGACCTGGGGATGGTGACCCGTGTGACCTCGTGTGATGGCCCTGCACGACCTGGGGATGGTGACCCACATGACCTTGTGTGGACGGTGACCCCGTGCGACCTTGCAGGGATGGTGACCTTACTTGACCTTGTGGGGACAGTGACCCTGTGTGACCTCATGGAGATGGTGACCCCATGCGACCTTGTGGGGGTGGTGACCCCACATGACCGCGAATGGATGGTGACCCTGTATGACCTCATGTGGACAATGACCCCATGTGACCTCATGTGGATGACGACCCTGTACAACCTTGTGGGGATGGCGACCCTGTGTGACCTCGTGTGGGTGGTGACCCCATGTGACCTCGTAGGGATGATGACCCTGAATGACCTCGAGTGGAGGGTGACCCTGCGTGACCTTGTGGGGATGGTGACCCTGAATGACCTCGTGGGGAGGATGACCCTGCAAATCATGTGAAATTATGGCTCAGTGCAATCTCGTATGACTGTCAGCTGCCGGGTAGAAAAGACTCTTCCGTGGCTTCCAGACCCACCGAGAATAAGGTTCACGCCCCTGCGCTGGCTCCCATGGCCCCCGAGCCTGGGTCCCTGTCACCTCTGTCCACTCTTCTACTGTCCCCCTCACGTGTTCCCCCAAATATGCTGGCCTCAAGCTCCCTCTGTTCCCGTCCCCGCCCGAGCACCCCCATCCCGCAGGCGCCCCCTCGGCTCCCATCTGCCCTTCCTCCAGGTCTCCGCTGGACTGCTGCTCTTTTGACAAGCCGTCCTGGCTCCTGCTGTGCTCACGGGGCCGGGACCCCCAGGCCGACCTGGGCGCTCGGAGAACCTCCGAATCTTGTGGCACCGCCTCCGGGCTGACAGGCGGGGCCCATGTGCCGTGACTCTGCGTGCGGCTTAGCCTGTCTCCCGCGCTGTACGTAGGTGCTGTGGCCACAGGGCGTTTACAGCTGGCGCCTGCTGCCCGGGCCGTGCAGGGGGTACACAGGCGCCCTGAAGGCTGCTGTGGGGATGCGCAGGGCTCAGTGGTATCGCTGGGATTCCTATGCCTCCCAGAGTTCAGGCTGGGGTGTGGGTGCAGGGGAGAGTAGACGGAACGGGGCGGGTGGACTGCAGGCTCATTCCACAGGACCCAGGAGGCTAAAATGGTCCTTCCCCAGCTCTCACCACCCCCTCTGGCCATTGTGGAGGTAAGCGATGGGGAGGAGCCAGGTAGAGCAGGAGAAGAAAAGGAGACCCCAGCAAGAGAGAGATGGGTGACCAGGAGAGCAGGTGCGGCAGAGCAGGGTGGGGAAGAGGCGGTACGGGGGGGTGGGGGGGTCCGGACCCTGGGCCCTACCTGGCAGAGGTTTCTGAGCAAGGAGGGGTCCAGCAGAGGGGAGACCCCGGGGACTTCCCATCTGCGCCTGGCCTCCGACAACTGTTGACGGAGACCGATGGGGACGGGGAGGCCAGGTTGGGGACAGGGAGGCAGTGGAGGGGGAGGGGAGGCCCGTGGGGGTGGGGACCACTTACATATGAAAGGTTTGACTGTGCTGTGGATGTGTTTGTGCTGCTTGAGGCCCGAAGAGGTGGCGAACGTCTTCCCGCAGTCAGGGCAGGCGTGAGCACGGGCTCCCACGTGCTGGGAGCGGATGTGGCGCTGCAGGTTGCTGGGGTCGGTGAACACCTGCGGGGACAGACGTCAGGGCTCACTCCCCTGTCGGCCCAGTTCTGGCCGCTGGGTGGGGCTCTCACTGCTGCTGAGCCTGGCCGGGACGGGTCTCTGCTGTCAGGGTGACCCCCGCCGCATGACCTCAGGGGAGCTGCCAAGCCTCGCACAGACTCTCTCTGTGTCTGCATCAATGACTCCTAGGGGAGCTGCGGCCGTCAAAGCGGGAGCCCAGAACACATTTTTAGGTGGACGAGCTCGGACACACAGGTGAGGGCAGAAGGACAACGTCTGGTCTCCCTGACCTCCTCCCAAGCTGTGTGACCTGTGCTTCTTCCTCCTTCCCAGGCAAACCCAAGACCCAAAGGGCTTCCGGCCTCTTACGGGCTCTGCCCACTTCGGCTGCGTGTCCGCGGGGCGAGGCGCGGGCTGAGCCGCAGGTGCAGGGCCGGTTACCTTCACGCAGTTCTCACATTCGAAGCGCTTGCCGCTGTCATGGGACATCTGGTGGCGGATGAGGTTGGACTTCCAGTTGAAGGCCTTGGGGCACTGGTCACACTTGTACTCCCGCTCCTCTGTGTGCACAACCATGTGCTGCTCCAGGCTGCACACGGACGGGGGCAGGAGTCACTGGGCGCCCGCCTGCCTCGCTGCCTAGCAGCCCCCCGGCCCCCCGCCCGCTTGGAGAGGAGAGGGAGTCCCGGCAGCGGGTCTGGTCACCTCCTCTCCAGACAGGCCAGCGGGACGGAGGGGCAGAGACGGCCCTCCCACCGCACAGGGGGCAGAAGCCGGGCCCTCCTTCAAGACCACTCCTCCAGGCAGCCAGAAGCCAGGCAGGACCCCAGCTCACAATGCCCGGCTGCTCTTCAAGATGATCTTAACCTTGAGGCTGACCTTGGGCCTCGGAAAAGGGGCGCTAAAGCTGGGTGCAGGAAACCCAAGGCCAGCCCTGGCCCCTTCACCGCATACACACCAGGGAGGTGGGCCGGGCCGAGCGGGTGGGTCTCCCACTGGGGCCTGATAAGGTGGGGAGAGCCCAGCTGCTGGGCAGGGGCGGCTGCACTTGGATGAAGGAGCAGCTCCTGACCCCCTCCTCTTGGGGGACGTCCTGTTCCCCCTCCTGTCCCAGGTGTGACCGTTAATCTCCAGGAGCAAAGAGCAATACATCACGGCCCGTTAATTACGGGCCCAGCCATCCGTTCCCATCAGAAGCGCTCGGTTCTGGAGCGCTGCCGGACTGAATCTTTTTCCCTGTTGCTAATTGTGATTTATGTGTTTATGTAAAGAAAACACGGACCCTCTTGAGCTGCGCTTACCGCAGAGGGCCTCAGCCGGGATTCGCCCAAATGCTCGTGTTCTCTGTCATCTGTTCGGGGTGCAGGGTTTCCCATCCCCGGGGAGGCTACAGTGGGATTGGTGTCCGGTTCCCGGCGACACCACAGCCACTTAGTAACCGGATGGTGTTTTACTCTGACCTTGCCAGGCCGTCCGAGAGACATTCTCAGAGGCCGGAGGAGGGGCCCACGTGGAAAACCCTTCAGACTTGCCTGGAGCTGGGACCTCAGTCCTGGCTCTCTCCCCACAAAGCCCAGAAGGTTCATCCTTCCTTCAGGTTGCCATGAGTCCTCGGCGTCCCCACTTCCCAGGGGAGAGCCAGCTCATGCCTCAGTTCAGCTCAGCTCAGTTCTACGCTGACCGTGTGCAGCCAGCAGAGCGGGCCTGGCTCACCGTGCCCATGTCCGTGAAGCCTCCCAGGAAAGCTGGGGTCCATCTGTGACAGGCAGAGGCCAGTGCCTGGGGTGGGGGATCAGGGATCCTTAGGTGGCTCCTGCGAGCCCCTGCACACTGTGTGAGAAGGAGTCCTGTGTGTCCAGAGGGTCAGGTCACTCCACGGGTCCCCAGGCAGTAGGGTGCTGCCACCCCCCCATGCTGGTCTCAGACCCTGCTTCGGAAGTCTCCTTGGGGCTTGACCCTGCACATCCCGGGGTGTGGCCTGCATCTCTCACTCTCCTCCTAGCCTGTCTCCATGGAGACATCCCTGCCTGCAGAATGGCTGGGCCAGCGATATCTCTGCCAGCCCCTTGTGGATCTTCTAGGGGTGGGGGTTCGGGCCAGGGGCCTGGCCTTCACAGCCAGAGCCGGGATCCCCTGTGCTCTGCAGCTCCGGGGCCTACTGGGTCCCTGATGCTGGATGAGTCGTCTGGAGGTTCCTGGCCCTGAGGTGTGCCACACGGGAGGGGACCGTGTCTCCACCTGTCCCTGGAGTTCCTCGTGCATCAGTGTGGACAGGGCTGAGGGACAAGGACAGACCCCTGTCTTTCCCAGCTTTCTCTCTGTGCCACCAGGGCTGAGTGAGTCTTCGGGGCCGCTCCTGGGGGGATGGGAGGCTGGGGGAGGGGCGTGGTGGGGGAGGGGAGGGGCGGCACCTGTACTTGTTGGGGAACATCCGCTCGCAGTCCTTGCACTCGTGGGCCTGCTCGACCGTCCCGCCGCCGAGCCCCTCCGGCTTGAGCTCGTTGGCCAGGCCCTCATAGAGCGGGGCCCCCACCGAGCCGCATGCGTACTTCTTGTGGCGCCGCAGGTCTGTCTTGGACTGGAAGAGCTCGTCACAGGCGTCACAGCGGAAAGTGGGCTCCTCTGCTAGGAAGAGAGGAGCGGAGGTGGGTGGGGAGCACCAGATGGGACCCGCGCCCCCGGCCCACGGCAGGGGGCAGGGGGACTGTGCTGTTCCACTCCTGCTTCCCTCCTGTCCCCGCTTCTCGGACCTTGGTGTGGCTGCCCCAGGTCCCGTGTCTGCGCGGGGTCCCGAGTCTGCGCCATCGGAATCGGAGAAGGCCTGGGCCCCCCCACCCTGCACGGCAGGAGGCCACCCCGGCTTGCGAAGGCCCTGCACCGGGGAGTGGAGAAGGAAGCTGGCAAGCGCTTTGTTTATGAATTAGGAGAAAACACGCGGCGGAGCCCTAATGCGCCTCATAAATTACTGTCGTCAAGGTCAAACAAATTAAAAGGGGGGGCAGCTATTATTAAGTTTACGAGACAAGATCCTGACCACCGTGCCAAGCCAAACAGTCAGCTCCAGGCCGTAAATTTCCCCGGGGAGACGACCTCTGGGCCCATCCCCAGGCCCCACCCCAGGCGAGGGCAGGCAGCAGCTCCTCCGCGGAGCCGATGCCCCTCCCTGCCCCAGGCGGGGAGAGGACACGTGCGTAGAAGGTCTTGCACAGATGCCTGGGAAGGTGTGCCTGTGTGTGCTGGTGGTGAGCGTGGGAATGCACGTGTGCTCGGGGGCAGGCGTGTAACTCTGGGCGTGAGCGTGTGTGAGCACGGGTGTGCGGCTGTGACACGGGGGTGCCTGAGTGTCTGCATTCGAACGTACCTGCGTCCACGTCTGTGTGTCTCCGCAAGAATGTGTGGGAATACTCGTGCCTCCGCGCTTGTTGGTGTGAGTGTGCGCGTGCTTCTGTGTGGCTACACGCGGGAAAATTTGTCTCGGCGTGTGTTCACGTGTCGTGCGTGTGCGTGCGAGGGCGGGTGTGTGTGCATGCTTTACTGTGTGTTTTCACGCGTGTGCGTGTCTCTGTGGCCATGTGAGTACGTGTTAGAGAACGCGTCTGAGTGTGACTGTGTGTGTGAGCGCGTGCACACGTGCAGAGCTGAGCCACGGCAGCCTTGGGCTGACTGTTCACCGAAATGGCCTAACCCTGAGGGATGTCAAAGCCAAGGAGGCAGGGAGATGGGGGGCGGGCAGAAGGGGGCTGTCCCCGCCTCCTCCCCTGTCAGAGAGACCACCATAACCTTCTGGGTGCCAAGGAGAGGGTGGGGGACCTTTGCAGCCCAGGCAGGGGGTTAGGGGAGAGAGCTGGGGAGAGTGAGGGCCTCCTGCTCATGACTAGAAGCTTCCCTGAGACTAAGGCTGGAGGCGTGGCTCCCAATGTCTGGTCACAGCTGGCATCTCCACCGGATCCCCCCATCATGAGGCAGACTCTGTGGGAGCTAGTTCTGGGCTGCCCCTGGCTGGGCCCCCAGGGCTTGGATGACACCGTCAGAGGCACAGTGTGACTTCTTCACATCTGTGCGAGGGAGTAGCTCTCTGGGTCCCAGGGAAGGGCCTCAGGGACGGGCCGGGTGGGCCCCAGTGCAGGTCCAGGCGTCCTGGCCGGCTCACAACGGACGGCCTGCTGTCGAGGAAGTGTTTGTTTGGAGGAATTCAACACAAATGCGCAGCAGCAGCTCACGCTGAGTCTGGCAGTCTGGGACTGAGAGCATGGTCTGAGCCTCTGGGCTTGGAAATCTCTGCCCCAAACATCTCCCAGCAAGGCTGCCCTTGGCACTTGCCCCAGACAGATGCTGAGCTGCAAAACGGAGGGGAAGGAGGCAAGGCCTGGCAGTCCATGCAGACCCCAGACCCTGGGCCGGGGGACACAGGGAGGATATGTTTGCCAACACTGAGGCCAGCGGCACCCAGGCACAGCCAGGGCCAGAGGCACAGGAGCTGTGGGGCCTGGGGCTGCCCGGAACACAAGGACAGAGAAAGTTCTCGAACAAAACCCATCCAAGCAGCAGCCGGTCCCCAGGGAGCAGCGTGCAATGCTGGCCACTAAGCCTGCAGACGACGTTCATCACGACATAGGCTCCCACCCCCCGCCCCCTGCCAAGTCTACACAGCGTTGCCTCCAAAGTCGAATTCACACGCGTGAACCCTTCCAGAGAAATGCCTCCTGGGAAAAGAACGTGTCCGGCAGTGGGGATACCCGAGGCCTTGAGGCCGCCGCACAGCAGGCCCCGGCTAGGAGCTTCCTGCTGTTGGTGCACAGACTCCATCCACGCGCCCAGGGGCAGACTCTATGCCCGCCTGGCGACCAGTAAACGGAGGCCGGGACACCCAGAGAGCAAGCGGCCGGGCTGTGTAACCGGAGCCGAGCGGCCGGGCGGGGCCCGGGAAGCGTGGTGGCAGCGTCCCAGCTTCCCGCGAGGGGCCCAGTGCGGCGCCAGACGTGGCGTGTGCGCTCGGAATGGCCTGGCCTTCCCCCGCGGGCCCTCGTCGTCTTTAGAAATGTGGATTTCCTCCCCATCTGAGGACCGAGAACACCATTTCAGAAGGGAGCCGGATGCCTCGACCCCTCAGAGCTGCCCCTGTGGGTTTGTTCTGACTTCCTGGGGCCTCCCACCGCCACTGGCGCCGTGAGTCAGTTCGAAATGCCCGTTGGTAGTTGACTCTTTCTGGACCCAACTGAGAACAGTCACAGAAGTTGAAATTTGAAAACAAAGACGAGAAGAAAGGCCAACCCCACCCATCCGTACCACCAACCAACTCCACTTTCTCAGTTTCGATCTGGAATTTGGACTTAAAATGAAAACTGAGCCCATTGCCGCGGTGACAGCGTGTGAGGATGTCCTGAGGCCGTTAAACAGACGGGGTGGGGTGGGGGGGTTAAAAGGCGCCCTCCTCGCCCTCATCCCTCCACGGACCCAAGTTTGCAAGGGTGAAGGATGGAGCCGGGGGCTGGCGGTGGGTGAGCCTCGCCACCCGCCCCTCCCTCACCCCGTGCTACGGTGTGGACAGGGGTCCCAGCTTCCCTCACGCAGGTAAGGCGGGCGCAAAGCGTCCACGCTCGGGGCTGGCTAGATGCCCCAGGAAGGATGGGCCCTGCCCTTGTGGTGCAGCTGCCCAGCACGATAATTCCATGTTAAAAAAAATACTAAGAGCCGCCGTTCTCCTCTGGCTGGATTGTGTTACATTGTATCGATGCTACCGTAGCCGGCCGTGCTGTGGCGTATGTTATGTTGTGTTATATTGTATCATAATCTGTCTGGTGTGCTTTATATGCGATTCACTGTATCCTCTCGACTTTCTATGGTGGGGGGAGTTAACAATTTTGAGCCTTTCTCAAAAGAAAAGCATATTTGAATGGAAATTATTTTCTTTATTTTCTCCCAAGAGCAAGAAGCTTTCCCGAAAGAGAAATCTTTCCCTTCTCTACTGAGCGTAAAAACAAAATAGAAAGTCGCTGGAACTAATGAATGCGAAAGTGGCTTCCCTCTGCTCTGAGTCACTTGCCGGGGAGTTGGAGGCGCGCTCCTTTACAAAGCTGCGGCTGGGGAAGAGCCTTCCCGGGCTCAGAGCTGCAGGCCCCGCACGCTCTGTCCCCGCTCTGCCCCCCGAGGGCCGGGGACCGGGATGCTGTTTCTTCTGCGTGTACCTGAGCCTTGCTCCCAGGCAAAGGCCCCTGCCCCCGACGGCAGCACGCAAAAATTGTAATTCAAAACTGAACTCCTTTCATCTGAACCCGCTGGGAGTCCATGGGGTCCGCGAGCTGGGGAAGCCCCGTGTCCTCTCAACGCGGACTGGACCCGGGTGCGCCCGCCTGTCGTGGCGTGTGTCAGGTGAGTGCCTGGCGGTCTCTCTGTTCTATCAACAACTTTTCATGGCCGAGCAGGAATGTAACAGAAAAATAAGTCAGTGCCTAATGGCTTCAGAGAGCCGAGGGGGACACAATTATGTGGCATCTACATACTAATCTGCCAGACTGAGCCTCAAAAGCGCTGGAGGGCCCACTCCAAGTTCCTGCCGTGATAAGGGGCCTCCGCATTTAGCTGGGGCTGGGATAAAAGATTTTTTATGATAATTATCTTAGTGAGGAACATTTTTGCATTTTCTTTCTGTGCGATTCCGAGTTTAGCTAGGGAGGGGGCGGCTGTTGGGGGGCAAGGGGGTGACTGCCACAGCAGAGAGTATGAAAAGTCAGACATTTGATTCTGGACTATTGTGTGTGGAAAGCAATTAGCCCGCAAATGTTTGATGAATTATTAGGGAAATGTGGACCCAGCTTATTTGAGATCGGGAGCCGGGGTGGGGGGAGAGGGGCGGTTGGTGGTGGTGGATAGCAATCAAGGTTTTTTTAAAACCTTTTGGAAGAAAGAAGTTTCATTACACAAACGAGATCGTGCCGGGCGCTCCCCTGAGGTAAGTGGGTTTATCTTTCCGCGTTCTCCTGTGCTACCTGAGCTCTACAGGTCTTTCCAACAATTATTTTAAGGAAAACGAGACCATCCCCTCACGACCCAGACCTCGGCCATTTATTTTTCTTTTCTCCACGGCCTAATTGGAACCAAACTTCAGAGGCGCATGCAGATAGGACCAGGCTCCGTGGCCTCTGGAGCGGGAGCTCAGAGACACGGGCCGCGTGGAGCGAGGACCCTCATTGCTGGGCCACGCTTGGGGATCGAAAGGGTAAATTAAGGCAGAGATCTCTGCGTCGGCTCCAGCCCCAGCCAGCGCCACTTCCTCATGTGATAGTATTAGAGGAACTTGTGGTCAGTGGCGTTAGTCATTATGCCCTTTGCCTTCGGACGGGAGGGAAAGAAAGGCAGGAAGGGGAAACCGGCCTCCCCCTGCTCCAGCGTGAACGGATTCACCAGCCCCGCCAGGAGGGGAGGCTGCTTCTCTGTTCACTTGTAGGGTCTCGTTCCAAGAAAAGACACCGTGTGCCGGCGGCGGCGCGCAGGGAGCTGACCGGCGGTGCTCTGCTGCCAACACAGCGTTCCTCGAATGGACTGAGAAGTGGTTCCAGACCCCAAGGTGAATGGTACATTGCTCCACAATGTGGATGAAGGAAAATGATTTTTGCATTTCAGAAATCCTAGCCTCTTTGCAGCAGGAATTTTTCGAACGTCCTCTGAGATGCACTCGGCCGTGGTTGAGGGAGGGGGCAAGGGAGCCCCTGGACGAGCACAGATTGACGAGTCAGGAGCGACAGGCAGGGTCAGTGGGAAGAACTCAGCTGCCACTCCTGCCCCTGTGGGACCCCCGGAGCCCCCCGGGTTGCCTCTCACAAAATCAGTTGTCCCTTAACGTTTCTCTTGGACTTTTTGCTGTTAGCTGTAGGCAGGCACAGCTTTCAGACACACACACGCCGTCATTGCCCTCTCTTCAATGAGCCCCAAATGCCTCCCAGGGCTCTGGAGGGTGACGGTTTCCAAGTCATAAAACGTGTGTTTTTGTTTGCTCTTGTTTTTGTTTTTGTTTTTTTAAGTACTGGGGCTGATAATAATAATAGAGATTTAAAAAAAAATCCCCCTGGAGTCTACCACCACAAAGACACGGTGCCACACGACAGCCACGCACGTGTGTGTCCGGAGTGCCGTCTGGAATGCGGCGTGTGGCTCGCGTAACTCCAAGACAGGAGAGAACGATGCCGTGGCTGCGAGACTTGGGGGGGGGGTCCCGGGGCAGGAGCCCAGGAGTGCGGCCCCCGCCACGTGGTGTGATGCGACGGGAGGCCTCGAGCTCCTGCCGGGCGGGGGGCTTACCATCCAGACTGGGGGGCACCGTCCCCAGGGAGCACGCGCCTTCCTTCACGTGCACGAGCAGCTCCTCCCCAGGCTCGATGTCCTTGATGACTTTGTAATAAATCTAGGACGGAAAGGCAGAGAGAAGGGGTGAGCATGGCCGTCCTTGCTCAGGGAGCCACACCGGGCACAGGCAGGCCACGCCGCTCCTCGCAGGGCCCGGCCGGCTGGCCACTTGACCTGCCTACTAACTCCTGCTCAGAGGTTCCCCTCTGGAACTTTGCAGAACACACTCAGAAGGACCGCATCCCTTGGAATTTGTTTCACGCGGTTGTTGGGTGTTGGTGAAGGGGTTGAAATCGGTGAGAAGCTGCCTGGAAGTTCCCAGGCGGGGCACGTCCCAGCGGGAAACATCAGGGAGGGCGGCCCTTGCCAACCAGGAGCAGGGCCCGGCGTGGTTCTCAGGGTCCTCGTCCCAGTGTGTAGGCCAGACCCGCGTTGCTGCTGGGGGTGGCGGGGGGGCTTGGGGGTCAAGAGTGAATCTGCATGTTTTAAACATGGCCATGCGCGCAGACAGAGGCCCCGGGGGCCAGGGCAGCAGGCTGGGACTCTCCCACGAGTGTGGACACCGTTTCCAAGGGAAGGCAGAGGAGCGCATGTGCCTGCAGCAAGCTCTGTGCCCAGCAGCCATCCCAGGCTAGACGGGCGTTCACTGAGAACAGGGAGGGTGCAGGGGGTCAGGGCAGACGCCGTGGCCTGGGGAAGCAGACTCAGGTCGAGGGGAGGTGAGTTTGGAATATCTAACCTCAACGCTCCAAGGAGCCCTGTGGCTTGCCCACACGTGTCTGGAAAAGGGGCCATCTGCCCTGGAGGTGTGGCCAAGATCTGGAAAACCCTATGGCTCAGAAGGGCACCAGGGCAGGCCCATTTGGGATGGCACCCAGGGATCGGGCTCTAATGGCCTGGGTGACTGCGGGAGAGGACGGGGATCTTTCCTCCCTGGGACCCCCTACCCTCTCTGGAGAGCAGTGACACAGGTCCTGGGCGGAGGACAGGTCCCAACTCTTCTCATCGTGGGGCTGACACCAGGGGTCTTGCATCTCAAGTCCAGAAATGTCAAACTGCCTACCACCCGGGTCTCTATCCAGATAACAGTGGTCAAGGTGCTTCCAGGAGCCCGGAGGCTGGCCGCAAGACTGACCCAGAGGCCAGAGAGAGACCAAGATGATTGTACCTGTCTTGGGAAATGCAGGGTCCCAGCTTCTCCAGACTGATCCCCCCGAGAGGCTCTCCAGCACTGCCCTCTTGCTGGAGGGCCAGGGGGTGAGGGATCAGGCCAGACCATCCAGCAGCAGCGGGACGTGGCATGGACACCCAGAGACTGAGCGGGGCATGCGGCCTGCATACCACTCCTGCCTCTCCTCTCACCCCCAGGCCCCGGGAAGCATCTGGAGGGCTGAGCTTCCTCCTCCCTCACCGGAACCCTTTTCCCTTCCACAGGCCACGTCCGTGTGGGCTCCCGCACAGACCGCTGGTCCTGACTCGCCCCCGGACAACAGCAGGGAGCTCCCGAGAGGACACACAGAGCCCCACTGGGTCCCCAGGGCGCCAGGACGTGCCCCGAGAGCACCCAGACAGCGGTAACG
The DNA here is from genome assembly GCA_004024605.1 of Pteronura brasiliensis. Lineage (NCBI taxonomy): Eukaryota > Metazoa > Chordata > Mammalia > Carnivora > Mustelidae > Pteronura > Pteronura brasiliensis. The sequence goes on from PJEN01002144.1 coordinate 27,124, forward strand.
AGACGGTGGGCAAACTCCCTCTCCCTGCACTAATTTCCTTCGGCTGCAGCGCGGGATCGCTGACAAGACTGTAAAACGGAGACTAGACTCCGGGCCTTACTCACTTTTGTACTTAAGCCCATTGTTGTGACCCCAGTTCTGTGTCCTTTTATCTAAAGAATGACTGTGACGAAATAACTGTCTCATAAAAATCACACTCGAGCCGCTGCATTTCAAAACGGGGTCCAACGTCTGTGGGACACGCACCCCAACAACGCCAGGGAGCCCCAACAAGGTGGGCTGTTCCGCCGGCACCGCGCCCTCCCATCCGCCCGCCATCACACCAGTGGGGGCACAAAGGCAGGGACTGGCTGGGGACAGAGGAGGGTCTGCGGCCCGGCTTCCCCTGGGGCCCGTTAGAGGGCAATGTGGGCCTGCCGGCCGCCAGGTCCCTCCCCGAGGCCCCGCTCTGACCTGGTGTCCCGCTCCCGCTCCGTGCGAACGGCTCCTGGGGCCACGTCCTCCCTCCATCCTCCCTCCAGCCGGCTGCTAGGCTCCTACTCCGGGCTAGCGGGGGCTAAGTGTGGCCCGCCTCCCCTCTCCGCCTCCCTGTCCGACCCCCTTGGAGGGCCACCCTGCCTCCAAGGGACCCCCTCCCTCCTCACCCCCCCCCCAGTGCCGCTGGCTCTCCTGGGATGCCCCCCCCACCTCGGAGCTGGACCTCCTGGAATCCCCTACGTCCTCCAGGGCTGCCGAGGTCCCCGCCCCCACACCCTCCCAGCTTCCAGGGCTGCCCCACCTTGCCGGGACCCCTCTGCAGCCCCAGCCGCACTCCCAGACTGCCCGGCCTCCCCGGGACCCACGCTCCCTCCGCCGGCACAGCCCCAGCAGGAGCCTCAGAGCCCAGAGAGGGTCTAGAGCTCTTGGCCGTGGGAAGCAGTCCCAGGCACAGCCGGCACCCTGTCCCCAGCCCTGGACGGTCCTCTGGGCACCTGGCAGGGCTGGAGAGTAGGACACGAGGGCAGTGGCCCTCAGCTGTGGCTGCCTGGACTTTGAGCGGCAGATGGAATTAGTTGCTATTAGTGCTAATTGCAGGGCCGGGCCGGGTGGGGGGCGGGGGTGTCCCCAACATGCCTCCACCTGGAAGGGGGGCCGGAGGTGGACAGGAATCAGTGCGATCTTTCCTCGAACTCCGCGGGTGCTGCCTCCACCGGGGGCATGGAGGTATGGGGGCGACGGGGTGCACACAAAAGCCGGGGGTTTTCACTGTCGGTTCCCGCAGGCACAAAGGCCTTTATCAGCCAGACCCGTGGAGAAAGTCACAGTTACAGGTCTGCGGGCTTTGCTGACTTCCTGGGACAAAGGCCGGCTGCGGTGGGACGGAGGCCTGGGCGGCTCCCAGCCTCTGGGGTGTTGCAAACAGCGCGTGGACAGAGCCGAGACTATAACACGATTCCCGAGGCCCCTTCAAAGTTCTGGACGTGGGCTGGTCAGGTCCCCTCCACTGCAGGCCTGCAGCGGGTCGGGTTCAGACCTGAGGGCGGGTGGGCGTCGCGGAGGTGCCGAGGGCTCCTGTTTCCATGGGGTGGGGTTGAGGGTCCGTTCCTCCAGGAAACAGAGCCCCTCCCCACCCTGATGCCAGGCCGGCGGCCACAGGGATAGGAGCCAGGTCTCTGGAGGTGACAGCACCCAGGAGGACACGCCCCCCCACCCCACCCCCCAGCAGCTGCAGTGCCCAGGCCCCCGAAACCTGGTCTCCAGGCTCCTGGCATGCAGCAGGGGAGACCCCGCTGAAGCCTTCCCCACCCCGGGTTCATGATCTGAGAGCTAGGGAAGCCGCAACAGCTGAGTTCACGGGAGCCCATGCACGTCTGCCCTTACAGAGCTTTCAAAGGAACGAAGCCAAGCAGAGGGGTTCTGAAGTCAGGCCCTTGTTTCAAAGTCTTGGGCTCTCCACGAACACCGCGGCTCCGCACCAAACCCTGGTCCTCTGAGCGACAGCTGTGCTCTCTCCCCCTCTGTCCCTCTCCAGACACAGGGACTCGGCTCCCCGCAGGTGGCCAGAGCTCGGGGACAAACTAACGGCCATGTTCTACACTGGGTGGGGAAATGGCCTGAGGAAGGTTGGATTTCACCCAAGCTGCGCTCGGGCACTAGCCCTTCCGTGGAAACCGTCACCGGCCCCTGAATAACATTCTTTGAGATCAAATATTTCACATTTTAAAAAAATGGCTCTCCGTTTTGGCCACTTTCTTGAGTTTGTTTTTTAAATATCAAACGAACTCACAGGGATAGGTGCTGTGAATATGAGTTTACGTTCCACGATTTTCATTCCTGTTCCATCTTAGAATCTTACACGTTAAATTGTGAGGAAATACACCCAAACTACCCCGGGTGCCACGAGGAGGTGGGGGCCCGGCCACACTCCCCCCCGCCCCCCGCCGCCCTGGAGCAGACGCGATTTGTAGGAACATGGAGGTGGTCAAGTGCTCCTGCTCTGACCAGTTTGAGAGACGTTCAGGGAGGGTTTCGGTCACAAGCGCGAAATCTTTGTGTTTCTCTGTCCGCCCTGGATTTGGGAATCAGGCTGGAGTCGTGGGGGCCTCTGGGGTGCTACTTGAGGGTCTCTTTGTGAGAGACAGGCGCCCAGTGAGGGGAATCAGAGTGGCCCGGCTGCCTCTGGCCCGTCCAGAGGGAGGACGCTGGTCCTTGGGCATCTTTGTCTCTCTCTCAAGACCCCTGGGGAGCCGGGGGTCGGGGGGCTCCTGTGCTATCTCATCTCTTCTAGGACCTAAAGATGCTGCATGTGTCTTCACGACTTGCTGTCCCCAAACTGTGGGCAGTCTGTGCCTGGGAAGGTCTTGGACACCGGGCCCTGAGGCTGCCTGAGGGCTCGAGCATTTGGAGTTTACAGAACCGTGGAGATCCGAGCAGGGACGTGCAGACAGTCTCTTCCTCTGGGCGACAGAGGAGACGCTCGCCACGCTCCTGTCTGCCCCTGTGGGGCTGAAGCAATTGTGTCCATGTCCTCATGGTCTCACTGCTCCGCCCCGTCACTTTCCCAGCCACACACACGTGGGGAAAAATCCGGCACATTTCTCTCTGCCTTTGTGGTGCGTTTGGACCTGGAGAGTGCATCCGTGTCTACACAGACGCTTGGCTGCGTTTAGAGAGACGGTCTTCGACCTCCGGAGGGGCATCTCCTGATAACGTATCCCCTTCCATGAATCCGGACGCGAGAGCGCCGCTGGGAGCGCGAGGGCGCGCTTGAATCTGTATCTTATTCTTTGCCGAAGAGAGAGGATCGGTTTGCTCTGAATGCGCAGCTCCAAGGCATTTGATATATACCTTAAGTCTTCTGAAAACCCGCCAAGAAACGCTACAATGAATCCCCTGCCCTTCTCGTTTCAAAGGGGAAATTGTATCTAATTGTTTGCGAGCTACAATGTTTAATTTAGAAAATGGTGGGGGTTGAGAGCAGAGGGAGAAGGAACGGGGCGCTGGATGCCATCCCGTGAGTTCCAGCCCCCGCGGATCGCTCACCGGCCCTGACGGCGACGGGCGACAGGCAGAGGGGTCTGCGTGGAGGGAGGGGAAGCGAAAGCGAAAGAGAAGCAGCCTGGGCCGCGCTGGGCCGGGAGCACCGGGTTTTCATTAGAGCGAGCGAGCGCGGGCTCTCACGCACACGGCTGCGTGCTTATCGGTTGGCTCATCGGCTAGCGAAATGCCTTCCTTTAACACGCCCGTCTGCTTCCACTTTGGGGAGCCCCGGCCCCAGGCTGAGCGGTTTCTGCCCGGGGGGAACGTGCCAGTGGTATTGGGGATCCCCTGCCACCCAGCCGGACCTGGGGGTGCGGTGGGGGCCTCGCGGCCTCTCCTCAGAGTGCCGGGGGGGTCTGGAGCCCCTGAGTCATGCTCCCCGACGTCTGTTTGTGACCCCAGCACCATAGCACGCCGTCCTCAGCCCCGCTGGCCGCGTGAGGTTGGTCGCCGGCATCCTTGCCCTGGAGGGGTGAGGCGCGCGGTGATCAGGCCCGCACGCGCCTTACTCCCAAGCTCTTGTTTTCGTTCTGAACATGGAGACCAACCCAGGGACAGATCCTGTCCGTCTCCTGAAACATTTCAAATGAATTTGTTTGCTCATAATTGCGGGAGAAAGAACCACCCAGGGGTGATCTGAGTGTCTCAGATTTTCTGAGAGGAAAAGCAGGAGCTGGTGGGCGGCAGGGGGAGAGGGAGGCGAAGTCGCCCGAGGCCGGAGGCGGGCTCATGCCACCCAGAGTGAACTGAGGTGCCCGTGGGCTTTCCTTCGCCTTCCGTTGACTCTGAGTAGGAAAGGCAAATCAAAGCACCCCAGCATCTTCGGCTGTGATCTGACTACCCCCAAAAGTCCCGGAGAAAAGCTTCGTCCATTCAGCTGTCTACTGTGGATGCTCTGTTCCCAGTGGCCGGGCCACCTCTCTGTGGGCTGCATGTGGGTAGCAAGCCACAGGTCATTGTTGAGCCGATGCGGCCGAGTCCAGGAGGAAGTTCATGGCCTGGCATGGCCTCTGCTCGTGGGGCTCCCCAACCTGGAGCCGCAGAGAGGACAGAGCAGAGCGACTGGCGGGTCACCCGTCCTTGAGGACCCCGGGGCTGGGACCTCTCAGAGACCCAGGGCGCCTGGTAGGGAGTCTCGGGGCATAAATGAGAAGCTGGAGGCAGGGTTGGGCTCATGGCCATGGGTGCCACAGTCCACGGAGGAGATGCATGGCTCTCTCCAGAGGACATGTGTCCGGTCCAGAGCGGCTTCCTCCTCAGCCACCAGATCATTTCTTCTGGGAGCCGCAACTCCAGAGACTTTTTCTTCGGGACCCCGAGACCCACTCCTGACCTGTCTCCTTCGTCCTCTCAAAACCGGGGCTGAAGTCATGTGACTTGAGCTTCTGAAGACCGTCTGGCAAACCCCACCCTGCGTCGTGGATCTTCGATTTTCAGTCTGGACGCTGTCCCTTCCGTGTCTGTGCCATCGGGAGCCGGTGTGTGTGTGCGAGATGGAGACAGAGAAAGGAGGATTGTTCGCTTCCATGTGTTTGCCTGTGTGCATGGCAGGGGTTGTCCGTAAGTGCAGGAAATCCTGGTAGAAACCCTTGGGATTACGGAAATCTGAGAAACCCCATTAATATCGCGTAATGTTTCCTTCTCAAAGAGAAGCCTGTCTCCAAAAATCTTTGTTTTATTATTAATATTTCAGGGACATTTTTAGTCCACTTTGTAGCAACCCGTGTTTCCAACAGTCAGGATGGGAATGGAGACACTTTCTGCAGGGGCCGCGTGGCCATCCCACCGAGAGAGCTAGTCAGCCTCGGGGAGACTGCTGACAAACTCGTTCTGTAATTAAAAGCGGTCCATTAGATCCCTCTCAAAGAGACATTTTTAGGAGCACCTGGGTGGCTCAGTCGGTGGAATGTCCGACTCTTGACTTTAGCTCCAGTCATGATCTCCCAGTCGGGGGCTCCAGCCCTGTGTCGGGCTCTGTGCTCGGCATGGAGCTCACTTGGGATTCTCTCTCTCACTGTCCCTCTGCCCCTTTCCCTGCTCTCGCGCGCTCTCTCTCTCTCAACATAAATAAATGATTTTTTTAAAAAGGCATTTCCAAAATTCGCTTTATTCAAGCAATGATTACTGAGGCCTGTGCGGTTGGATCGAAGTGCGGTTCCTCACACTGTTAGAGTCTGAAATCATTAGGATTATTTTACAAAGGAAAATATGCCCCACAATTTGCCCATTTTCCTCTGATAACTGAAATGCAAAGGTAAGACTTTGAGATGAAAATCGGGGCAGCTGACAGCCTTCTGAGCACCTGCTGACCTGGTGCCCGTCCGGGGTCCCGCCTCTCCCCTGCTCCTGCTTCCCTGTGTGACCCGAAGGCCCCTCCCCACGGCTGGTGAAGCACGCAGGTGCGCCTCCTCGGGAGGGACGCTGGCGGGCACCCCGTTGCTCTATAACACCGGGAGCGACCGCCTGGTCTTCGGAGGCGCTCCAAGGGTGGGGGGCTCCACTCTCCCTCAGAGGCTGGGGATCTGAAATGCCCCAGGTAGAGCAATGTCGACGCTCTGGGTCATGACAGTGTGGCATTTGCTTAAATGGACACCCCAAGTTCCATCAGAGCTTGCGAGCTGAAATGGGGGTAGTTAATCCCCCAAGGCCATGTCGGAGAGAAACATCCAGCAGGTGGGGAGGGGCCTGAAGGAATTTCGATGTCATAGTGGGTTTGAATAAAAGAGCCAGGAGTGTTTCGGACCCTAAGCCGAATCCTTGGGAAAGGTAAGCACAGGGGGACCAAAGTGGGTTTAAGGGAACCAGTAAGAGTTAAGGACCATCACTCCTGCCCAGCAGAAAGGGTTCTGTCCCTGGTGGAAAGAGACGGAAAGACGTTGCTGCAAAGCTGTTAACTCCGCCGCGTGGAATGGACACGCACACTCCCCCGAAATATTAATACCAAGACAAAGAAAGATGTTTGAGGACAGACCCCTCACTGAGAAGCTCCCACACCTGCTGGCCTTTCCAGAACTTGGCCACAAAAAGGTACCTACTTTGCTACTTAGGTTTGGTTCAAACACTCGAACAAATGTCTTTTGTAAATAAAGAACACAGACCTCCATCACTCTATTCTGCATGACACAGAAATGCCCTCCTGCGCCTGGCCCCGCGGTGCTCCTTCCGCTGCCCCCCAGCTTCCGGACACACGGCCAAGGACACCGCGGCCCACAAAGGAAGGGGCATTGGAAAGCCCATCTCTCCACGTGCCTCCCTCCGATTCTCCGCCACTTACATTTCACCTTCATTTGGAGGAAGGAAAAGTGTTGCTGTTTTTTTTAAGGTCGGATTTTTTGTGGATCTTCTTTTGCTTTAATTTCCGCAATATGCTTTTGTGATTCTCCAAATGCTGGGTTCTATGTACAAACTGCAGTCATCCCAGGCGCAGAGGCACATTCTAACTTCGCCGGCTTGAGAAGCAAGGACCCGCTCGTGCCCAGCGGGGAACGGCTCAATCCAGGCTGAGCCCCGGGGCCGAGAAGGAGCCTGAGCAGAAGAAGGAGAGCTGGGGGCAGCTCACGGGGGTCCTAGGGACCTCCCTGGTGTTGCTCTCTGTGTTTCTTAATGCAAAACTGTTTCTCTGAAGTCAAGTGCCTCGAACTGCTTTTAATGGTTTGCACAGGCGATGGGAGAATGTGCCCTTTGTTATGTGGTCTCTGAAAACATCTTTGAAAGCAGTGGAATCCCTTTTGCAGATGAAATCTCATGTGTAACCCCAAGATATTATAGGCAAAAGCCAACGACTCTGATGGGAGGGGCTGGGCCCCCCTAGCATTGCGAAGAGCCCGGCGCTCTGGGAGCTCAGCGGAAATGTGCCCGAGGGGTCTGGCTCTGGAGCGTGGAGGCTCCAGGGGCCACTTGCAGACTTGTAATTAAAGACATAAACTGAGAGCTCCTAGCACTGGGGATGCGTGGCCTTCCTGGTCAAAAGAAACTCTGCCTGGCATCTTCTGGCCTGTACTGCGGGCCTAGAGGGCCACCATGAGCAGTTGTGGTCCTAGGGCGGCACGGACCATGGCTAGCATGGACCCAGCATGCCGAGCGGGGCCCTCAGCCTCCAGAGGGCTGGTGGCAGAAGTCAAGTGTCCCTTGGTGCAGAAGGGGCCAGGGGCTGAAGTCAGGGCCACTGAGCTCAGGAAGGCTCAGGTGGCTGTGACTGGGGCCAGGATTTTTTGCCCAAACAAGTCCTATTCCCTCCACAGCCTGGCCTGGATGCCATAGGGATGGTGGTCGGCTCCCGGAGGGCAGTGCTGACCCTTTTGGAGGGAGCCTAGCCAGACCGAGCCCTGGAGACAACGGCTCATAAGTGGATGGGCCGGGCTCTGTGCTTCCCTCCTGGGGCAGCACAGCAGGGACAGGGACCCTTGTGGTTTCAGGACCTGCCGCTCCCATGGCTTTCCATCACGGAAACCACCATCTTTGGGTTCTTGAGCCCTGGCCAGCTGCCAGCTGAGCTCCTCGGTGGAGCAGCCATGGGGTGTCGCTGAGTGCCAGCAAACTCTGCCCTGGCCGTCTGACAAATCGCCACCCCGCCGCGGGACAGGGCCGGGCAGGAGTCCCGGCAGAGGTGGCGCCAGCCCTTCAGCTCACAGGCCCCTCTCGTCGGTCTGGGGGCCGAGCCCCCTACCCAGGGCCACTCCGAGGCCCACACGCACGGCCCGCACCCACCTGCTCGTTGATCTGGCACATGGTGAGGTTCTGGTCGTCGCAGGAACACGCCACCCGGATGTACTTGAGCCAGCTGCCGGAGCCCGCCTGCCCCGCGTCCGCGCACAGCTTCTCCGTGCTCAGGTCTTCGGAGATCTGCCGGGGGGGGGGGGCAGAGAACCGGGGAGGGTCAGAGGTATCCTGTGTGCGAGAGTCTGCACGATGCGCGTTTGCCCAATGAGGGACCAGCTGCTCGGGCCCCGGAGGAAGGCGGTCCAGCCTCTGGGTCTCGGCAGAACCCCTGGGTGATGGTGAGGTCCTCATCCCACCCAGCTGCCCGTCCCAGGAGCCTCTGAGAGCCCAGTAGAGGGGCGGGAGGCTGGCCCTTTTGCTCACCGAGCAGCCGGCCGCCCTGGCCCGGCCACGACGGAGGCCCCTGGGGTTGCAGGAAGCCCCAGCCGTCCCACATGAGAGAAAGCAGAGGCCGCTGCGTCTGAGAACAGAGCCCTCTGTTGAGGGGTGCTGGGGTGCCCGGCTGCAGGAAAACATTCTAGAAGGTAGAGGTGTTGCTGGGGTGTGTGGCTGCGTCCGAGCCGGTGTGAGTGTGTGTGCACGTGTGCATTTCCCCACCAGCACTCACGTCGCCCCGAACGTAAGAAAAGCATTCCGTATTCTTAAAGGCGGGAAGTTTCCACGTGACACCTGGGACCTGGCCTCTCGGCCCCCCCTCCGAAGCCGGTGCACCCACAAGGGGCTCAGTGACTTTGTCGGTGCCACGGGGCTCTGAACATGCGCCTCAGGGTGCGCATCTCTGAGCGCGTCATTTACCATCCCCGGCAGGAGGGAGGGGTGCCCCTGGACCTCGGGAGCCTGAGGTGAAACAGCCGCAGAGTCCCCTCCCATCCCCACCCCTGCTCCATTCCGTCCCTGCCCCAGGATCTGAATCCAGAGCCTGGGGCCAGCAGCCTCTTGGGCCAACTTCCTGGGAGGTCCAGCCCCAGCTCTTAGAGGGTCAGAGGGAGGGGCTGAAGCCTAAGAGGAAAGGGCGTCCGGGTGAGCAGGGCGTTAGAATGACCCGATACTTTCAGGGAGGGCAGGTAGTGACCTGTCCCAGCAAAGACCAAGGAGACCGATTCCAGGCACCGTGGCTTCTGGTTCCTGGAGTGTGTCCCGAGCACCTGCTCTGAATGATAGGGACCTGGGAAGGGCAAGAAGCTGGCCCCCCGAGGCCCAGAGAGGCTGCTTCTGACTACCAACTCAGGATGCTTTGCAATAGTGCAGCTGCTCCCCAAATGTCCACAGACCCTTTCTGGATGGCCAAGGGCTGTGCCTGGCCTCCGAGGGACGAGGAAGCACAGTTTTGGGGGCAAGGGTACTGCTGTGGGAGGCACAGAAACTGCCTCAGCCCCGTCTGCCCACCACAGCGCAGGGCTCCTGGAAATCCCTCCTGGAGCCCATGCAGCCCTTCCCGTGCACCCCTCCCATGCCCGACAAGTGTCAGAGCCGACAGGCTTAGGCCCAGCTTTGTTGGAGTCCCCGGAGGCTGACCCAGAAGGGATAAACTCGGGAGACTTGGGTCTGTGATTCTCCTCTCTGGGGGGCTTTTTCCAGATGGGCCTAATTCTGAGACAGGCGAGAGGGGCCAGGAGTCCTAGCCAGGGGGAGAGATGAGAGATGGACAGGCAGGGATGGAGGGACAGCGTGGCACAGAGGAGCTCTCTGTCCAGCCCCTGCCCTCTCCCGCCTGTGTCCAGACCCTCGGGGCTCCAGGGGGCACAGGGGGGCATCAGGAGGCCACCGCAGGGTGGCCAGCAGCGGGAGGAACGCAGGCCCACATGGGAGAGGCCTCTGTCCGGCACTCACACCTCTCAGGGGCCCTCCTCACGCCTCCCACCCCAACTGCAGGAAACCCGCCGAGGACCCACAAAGCAAAACCTGGGGTTTGGGCCGTCAGCTGATAGGTCGGCGCTGCTGCCTTCCTCTGCTGCAGGGAGGACGGGGGCGGGGGCCGGGCAGCCAGGACCCACGCACCCCTCCCCTCCGCCCGCTGGGCCCTGGCTCTGTGGGGTGCCCACCCCACAACCTCTGTCTCTGTCCAGCCTCGCCTGTGGCACAGGCTGGGGAAGGGGCCCTCGCTGCTGGGGCCGTCACAGCCACATTCTGTCCCCGCACCCCTGCTGCCGCAGCTGCAGCCCCTCGGGGCCCCCTCGCTGCCTCAGGCATGTGGCTTCACCCTGACGGGCGTGGGCCCATCTCCCCACCTGGCCGCTGGCAGAAGAGTTATCCCTAACGGACCAGCCAACCCCCGCTCTGAGTGCTTGGAAGCCCCCGTCCCGTTTGCTCACGTATGTGCACGCGTGTGTACATGTGAGCATGCGTGTGAATGTGTACGTGTGTGAGGGGCATTCACGTGGGGGTGGGTGGGGGCGGTCAGTTCTGTTTTTGGGAAAAGAGAAAGTGGTCCCAGCGAGGACATGGCCGAAGGCAGCCTGTGGGCCCCCACCCTGACCAGAGACCCCGGGATCCCCGCACCTGCCTCTCCCTGGGGGGTCTGCCCCTCCAAGGCCTTCTGCGCCCTCTGCCACGCCCCGCTCTCCTGTCTGTCCTCCCCACACCGCCCTGCGTGGGAAGGTCCTGGGATGCGGGTCTAAAACACAGACTTGGGGGCCCCAGGCCAGGCCCCGACCCCGGGTGGGGACTCGGGGTCCTGCAGGCTCACTCCCCAAGAGGCTCGCCTACCAAGCCCCTCATGGACTGGAGTCCTCTGCTGCCCCCCATCTCTGTCATCCTGGAGAGGGTACGTGACCCTTCGGCTGCTCCAGGGACTTGTCCTGGGGGAGATGAGGCAGAGCAGAGGAGCCCCAGCTGCCCACGGTGCTCAGGCTCCTGTGGGGTCCTGTCCCGCCCCTGCCCGCCCCTTCCCCGGCAGCCTGGCCTGCCGTCTGTAAGCCAGGTCCCCGCTGTGTGCACCCCTGCGGGCCCAGGAGCCCACCACGCTGCCGCCCGCCTGGTCGGTCCCTGCCCACCGCCCCCCCACCCGGCACCACGGGGAGCGCCTTCTGGATGGGCAAACCCGACCTTCCGGTGAGCTTGCCGGTCCTCGTCTGACCAGCCTCTCTCTCTTCTGTAGGTTGGCCCCTGTCCTGACCCTTCCCCGTGCTGGGGAAACCATTCCAGGTCCCTCAAGCCCGTGTGAAGGGCTGGTCACTCAGCCACACGGGACACCGGTCTGTCACTGTCCCCATCTGGGGGCAGCTCCCCAGCCAGCAGCTTCTTTCCTGGTGACTCCCGGGAAACGCCCTTCCCCTCTGGCCCAGAAGACCTGGTCCCCTAGCCCCTGACCCTTTGGCTGGTCACGGGGTGGGAGTTACCTCCAGGCGGGTGCTGAGGGCTGGAGGGAACGTCCTTCTCCCTGGAACCCTACCTCTGAGCAGCAGCAGGGGGGCTGTGGGCCTTTCCTCCAGAGAAGGCAGAAGTCCCAGTCTGGGGGCCCCTGAGCCAGTCAGGCAATGGGGGGAGAGGGCCCAGGCCTGTGTCCACCATCGCGGCTGGGCATCAGGGGTGTCACCTGGGCGCACCTGGGCCCACTGAGTAATGGAGTGGGAGGGAGGGCCTAGAGCCTGGGAGCCGCTGCTCTCTTCTTCCGACCGGGGAAGTGCTCCCGGGACACAGACCCCGTGCCTCTGGGTCTGCGGAAGGACACCACAGGCCCATGCCCTCTCGGACTCCAGGAAGGCAAAAATGGGGCACAGACATTTGCCTCCCCCTTGCTTCCCTGCCTCTCATCTGTCCGTGTTCCCTGGGGACTCTGCAGTGGCTGAGCTGGGCCGCTGGGAGCGCGGTTCTCTCTTCGTGCCTGCGCCAGCCTTCCCTGGTCACCGAAGGCCCCTGAGGCCTGGACGGGTATTGTCCTGTTTCCTGTAAGAGGAGATGGAGGCCCCGGCAGTGGGGGTCGGGAGCTGTGTCGGGGGCCAGAGAGAGGGTCTCTGCACCTGCTCCAAGACCTGTGGGGTCCTGGGGTTGGGAACGCAGGCCTGGACACCACAGGTCCCTCTCTCGGCCTCTTCCACAGTGAGATACTCCAGTGCCCGTGGGGCAGGTGAAGGCCACCCCTCCCACACCAGTTTGGTGGCACGGCTGAAACCTGCTCTGGCCCCAGGAAGCCAAGACAGTCATGAGTGGATGGGAAGGATGGGTGCCGAGCCCCAAGGCAACAGGGAGCCCGAGGAGGAAGGAGGACATGGACCGGCCCCCTGGATAACCCCTCTGGGCCCCTGGCCCCTTCAGCCAGCAGTGGCCTCCAGGGCCTTGGGGCTGAGTCTCTTCCCAGATTTGAAACCTGGCTCCCTGGCCCGATCCCATTCCAAAGCCTTGCTCCGGGTATTTGGGGCTGAGCCTCAGGGATCCCAGAGCCTCCAAAGGAAGCCGCTCTCCTGCCCGTTCTCCCTACTTGGCCTCACAGGCCTCCCTAGCCCTGGTCCCCCGCCGGGTCCCCCAGCTCATAAACCACCCGCAATGCTGAGTTATGAAGCAAAAGGATGGGAATATTCTTGTAACCTTGACAATGCTTTTGCACATCATTTGAGGTTTCCTGCACTTCTAATCTGTGGGCTCTGTGCTAGGCTGGTGCTCTCACATCTACTACGCCCAGCCGGCCGCCGGCCCTGTCCAGGGTGTGTGCCCAGGCTGGGGCACCAGGTGTCCATCGTCCGCTCTCCTAACGGATTCTGAGCACATAGGGAGGCACGGGCCTGGGAGTGTGGCCTCCCGCCACCCCGACCTGGGGCGGTCCGGCAGCTTGGTGGAAGGCCGGGCACGGCGTCTGCCTGTGGCAGCGGCCTCCTTCTCCTACCCCAACCCCTTCTCCAAGGCCCACAAAGCCGCGTGGCTCTCGCTCCTGCACACAGACGCACTCACACCGTGCTTGGGACTGACGGGTCCACGAGCAGCTACAACAGAAAGTCCGTTCTTGCGATGCAAGGAGGTGGGGACCAGGCCTTCCAGAGACAGCCCCGTCCTGGTGCAGACCCGGAGCCTGGATGAACTCATACATCCCGTCCTGACTCTCACCATGGGGCTTGGTGGGAACGTGACCAGGCACGAAGAGGCAATGCGGTGGGCAGCACGGGGTCACAGTGCGGCTGAGCAGGCAGCAGGAGTCCTGGCAGGCAGGTCACGGGCCTGGCCCTGGCCCACGCCTGTTCTGGCTGTGAATGGGGGGGGGGGGCATAAGGGGGCTGCTTCCAGGAAACACAGGTGGCTCCTGGAGGCCCTTTCTCGAAGACCAGGCCAGCCTGGCTCCTGAGCTCATGGAGAGCGGGACTAGAAAGCCCATGTTTTCTGGGGCTTTGCCTCGAAGAAGCTGGGTGGGGCTCCCAGATGCGGTGGCTGTTGTGTTTCCAGGAGGCAGGCAACAAGGGCCAAGGTCTTTGGTCTCAGAGACCCAAGAGCAGAGCCCAGATGAGGCTGGTGCAGGAGGCAGCCGGGGTCCCACACGGGGCTCTGACAGTCCGGGGGCTGCGCTGTCGTGCCCGGGTGGCATGCAGCCTCTCAGCGTAGAGCCGGAGCCCGGAGTGTTGTGGGGCCCTGATGCCCTCAAAGATCCAAGAGGACCCGCAGCCCGGCAGCTCCTCAGGCCGCCAGGCACCGTGCAGGGCTCTCACACCACCTCCCACCTCCCGCTAAGTGTGCGGATGCGTGTGGCCCGCAGCTCTCCTGGGGTGCGGGGTGTGTGGCCGGTGCCCAAGCCTGCTCCCCCTGCCCCTGGGTTTCCTCTCGGCTCTCTCTGCCTCCTGTCCCACCCCTCTCTTCCTCCCAGCAGACTCAGCCCTTCACTCCCCCTTCTGCCTGGACGGGAGCTGCAGCGACGGGGAGACCCCCCAGCAGTGGCGGGGTTTGCAGAAAGCTGGAGGTGAAGCAGTTTCAGCCCCGCGTGGCGCAAAGCCCAAGCCCTCCCTGGGTGCCCCGGAGTGGGACTCACACTCCCCGAGCATCAGTAGCACAGGGGACAAGGAGAGGGGCCGGGCAGGGCTCTGTGGAGTCATCTGGGGCAGAACCCCTCTCTCCGGCCCTTGGTGTGAGCTGACCACGACCTTGCTCCAAGGGGTCCCCGACGCGCTGCAGGCAGAGGGCGTGCCTGGGGGCTGGGCTTCCTCCCAAACGCATGTCTCATCCGTCAGCCGTGGGCTGTGGCCCTGACCCAAGACAGACACACGGGCAAAACGGTGATCAGACAAGCACGTTCAAGCATCCAAGTAAATAAAGGAATGAACGCCTCAGGAGGGTCAGCGACAGTCGTGGCCATGGCGGGGTCTGTGTAGACCTCAGGCCACAAACAGCCTGTGAGGTGGGCAGGGAGCCTTGCAAAGGGGCAAGCACCCCATCACTAGGGGAATTCAAGGAGGTCTTGGTGGCCGTCCCTCCAGGGTGCTCAGGAGGGAGGCTGGACTTTCTGAACTCCACATGCTTTCCCAGGCCCGAAATTGCATAATTCTTCACTCGACAACCCCGGGGAAGCTGTCGGGGGTCCTGCCTCTGTTTCTCCTTTGGAACTAGAGAGCCCCTCTCCTGATTCCTGGCCTTGGGGAGGTCTGCGTCTCCACGCGGGGCCACGTTATTACGAGGAATCAGTTTCTCACTGGGAGTTTGCAGAAGACCCCCAGGACGGAGCCCCGGGCCCACACCACGCCTGGCACCCAGAGTTTTTTTGGGTGCACGTGCCGTGGGGCCATATTTCCGGCCCCTGGTGGCTGCAAGGACAGCAACTGCCCTGGCTGGTGGCATCTGCTCGTGAGCTCTTCAGAGATCAGCTGGTGGCCTCTGCTACCACAGGGTGATGAGGGCAGTGGCTAGAAGTAGGGTCCTTCCCTGGGTTTTCTGGGTTGTCAGGAAGTAGTCAGGGGGCCAGCCAGGAATCCTGAGGGGGTCCCCAAAGGGGACAAACCAGCTCTGGCTGAGAGTAGGACAGGGGCACCCAGCGAAGAGACTCTGCCCTCTGTGTCTCCCCTCAAGACCCTGCCGGCCACCTGTGGGTGGGACTCTCGACAGTTTTCGGCGCTGTTTCCAAAGAGAAAGCCCCTGGTCACTGAGGGGAGCCCTGGGCCCAGCCTCGGCCCCCAGCAGGGGAGGGCCCGTGTCACAGCCCGGGGCCAGTGTCCCAGTGGCCTCCTGAGCGGGAGGCCAAACAGTGGGAGTCCCAAGGACCCCCTCCCCTCGCCCCGCCCCAGGGGGTGGCAGGCTGCTCTAGCCACTCCCAGGGGGTCACTGCGACCATAGGCTGCGTTCTCAGCCGTCGCTGATGGGAACACATGATGACATGAGCCTCTCGCCTATGATGTCGTCTATAAACTGAATTTTGGCAGTGGGAGCCCTGTGTACAGGGGCGTCCTCCTTAAAGGTGTCCTGCACTGTGGTCAGATGGAGAGTTCTTCCGGAGAGTCAGATGGAGAGGTGAGCGCCCTGTGTGTGACAGCCTGGTTTCCGTTGGGAGCAGGGTGGAGAGGAGGCCGGAGGGGACTTCGAGGCAGGTGCAGGGATGAGGAACTGGCCCAGCCCCTTCCCAGGACCCAGCTGAGAACCAATGGATGAGCCTGATGCTGACGTTCTCCACGTCCCTGCAGGGAGCCTCCTGTGTCCCCCGGGGGCCGCCTCCATCCACAGTGCCGTCCCTTCCTCCCAGCCAACCCCGGAAGGACACTGGAGTGTGTCGGAGTCTACCGACACTTCCCAGGAAGAGCAACTGGGTTGACTTGTTGATACCAGCCCCCGGGGTGCTCAGGCCGGGGTCCCACTCTGTCCTCTGCTTGTGGACGGTCCTGAGCACAGGCCCATAGAACCGGCCTCATGTCCCCGTGGGAACACACACCTGGCAGTCGGCGCTAAAGCCTCTACCACCCCCATCACTGCTGGATGGAGGGTGATCTCCAGCCGCTCTAAGCCCCGGGTGCCTGCTCCCGCTGCTGAGGAGGGAGTGGGGCCCCCACCATGTGGCCTGAACCTGCCCAGGAAAGCAGGCAACCTCGGACCTCGGGCCTCCCTTCCTTCTGACACCCTGAGGGGACAGCTGGTGTCACAAGGGTGGTACTTGGCTGAGCGTTTTGCAGAGGTTTCTGACCTCAGATAATCCAGGTATAATCTGGGTACAAATGCTCTCTGCCTGTGTGCACCCCCACCCCAAGCTGGGACAGTGGAGGTGCCAAGAGCCGTCTTGTGGGTGTGCACGTGCAGAGGCACAGTCCCGCCAGGACCCCCAGCAAGCCCCAGTGCGGAGGGTCCCAGCCCTACTCTGCCCCGGCTCAGGGGTTCCTGCTCCTAGCGGGACAGAAACATCACCTCGGCTCCTGGTGGCTGGGCCTGGACGCTGACCGGGGGTTTGAGGCTCAGGAGAGTGCAGAGCCACGAAGAGCCACCAACTTGCCAACACATGGCATGTTTTGGCAGGTGAGGGCTACCAGCACCGACAAGCCCCCCAAATCCTGGCCCGGCTTGCGAAGTCCCCCAGCGGGCAGGTTCCACGCAGGCGCCCCTCCCAGGCCCCTGCCGGCCCGCCCCACCCCTCGGGCCCCTGCGGTTAACAGCTACCAGCCCAGATGTTTTTTCCAGCCCTAATTTCATTTGAAGCTGGGTCAGTAGCAGAAGCCTCCGAGCCTGGGGCTGCTATGACCACAGACTCAGCTGTGACATTCTGAAGTGAGACACTGTTGTTTTGTTCTTGATCATAAAAAAGATTGGAAAAAAAAACCCCCAAGCCACCAAACCCAAACGCTGTGGTGGTGCCTCTGCCCGGGGGCAGGTGGGAGCCCGGGCTCTGCCCGCAGGAAGTGGCTCCACCGTCAAGCTGATGCGAGGCCCTAAAAGGTGTCACACTCGTGACCCTTCTCTGGCCACAGAGACGGGGACGCACTGCAGAGCCTGTGAACGGCCCCGCTCACGCCCGGCAGGTGCAGGAGAAATTCTCACAGCGGCTGAGCTGCTCCGAACAGGGGCTGGAGACTTCCCAGCATGGCCGCACGTGCCCCGGGACCTTCCTCCTGCTGGACGAAAGCCCCAAGTGTGGAAGCCAGGCCGAGACGTCGCCAAGGCCCCCCTCACCCAGCTCTGTTGCCTCGGCTGGGACTTCTGCGTCCTCCCAGCACCTCCTCGAGCACCGCCCAGCTCGGGGCGGGGGTGCTCGCAAGTCCAGGGCCTTGTCCTCATGCCCTCTCGGTCCTCCCTGTCTCTGGGGACCACGACTGTGCAGGCCGCACCCAGGACTGGCTTCCGGACGGACCGCTCAGAGAACCAGATGTGGCCGGGTGGAGAGAGGTTCGGTGTCCGCACCCCTCCTCTCCGGAACTTCTCCACGGGGCAGCCCACTGGGCTCTTCCCCACACTTGGTCACGAGGAGGCAACGTGTTCCTCCGGCCACCACCACATGCGGACGGCAGACACTGTCGTCGTCACTGCTTCAGACGCTAGCCACTGCTGAACCTCCCCACCAAGTCACGAGAGTCACACCGAGTCACATATCACCCTGCTCCCCAAGGGGCAGCCGCTGTTGCAGCCGCCTTTGCAGATGATGAAAGTTTACACAGAGGAGCTCAGGAACCAGCCCAACATTGCACAGCAAGAAAGGGGCAGACAGGCTGGGTGAAGGGAACTGGCGGCCGGGCTCACCCCTCCTGTGATCCACACAGACGAGTGCTTCACATCCGGCCGGTCTCGTCCTTCTCACCTCTCTTCTACCTGAGGCTGCTGGCCAAGAACAGCTTCCCCAGAGCCTTGCCAAGGACGAGGGTTCAGCTGGGGCTCACTGAATGTCTCCACAGACGGATGGCCGGACGGTGGGTGCGTGGGTAGATGGATGGATGGATAGGTTGTTGGATGGATGAATGGAGAGACGGTTGGATGGACGGATGACTGGATTATTGGAGGGACGGATAGATGGCTAAGTGGATGGATGGATGAGTGGGTAGATGGATGGATGGATGGACAGACAGTTGGATGAATGGATGGTTGGTTGGATGGATGGATAGACAGATGGATAGATGGTGGACGGATGGATGGATGGATGGAAGGATGAGGCACAGTTTTCCAGACCTGCCCTGACACTTTTGGCTTCCTACACTTCCCAAATGAGATATAAGGGAACATCCTTCCAGGAGTTGTAAAGGCAGCAGCACACAAGGACACCTCTCCCACATCCGGGTGGGCCCCTCTGAGGGGCTCTCACAGTCCCTGCCCCATCACAGTACAGATTGCAGTGGGCCATGACTGTCTCGTCTCCATCATTCCTTTCTCTTCCTATGGATGACAATGGCGTTCACGGTTTCATCTGGCTGCTTCCCAGATCCCGGCAGACAACGCATGCTCAGTGAATAACAGAGACAAAGGGGTGTGGTGCTTCCGGACACCTGAGGCCCCCCCACCGCCCTATTCCATAGGCTTTGTGCTCTGCCCAGTGGCTCTTTCCTTCCTCATCTCTCCTTGTCACACTCTGGACCCCTTCCTTCTTGTTCCCCCATGGATTCTGCTCGAGGAAACACACAGCCTCCTTCTAGCTTCCTTGCCTTGCGGGAGACCAGAGTTGCAATTCCTCCAGGGTCCAGTGTGACAGTATGACTCCTCCCGGGGCCAGGTGACAGCATCTCATTTCCCAGGAGAGAGGCCATGCTGGCTTGTCCGTCTCAGCATCCTTTGGGACTCGGCACACAGCAAGTGCTCGGCGAGGCTCTGGCGGCGGCCAGGATGGGGCTGGCCGGGTATATTTAGTGCCTCTCCTGCCATCAACCAAGTCTCTCTGAGCCCATCCTTTTTCCTTCTTGGGGACGCGTCGGTCTAGAGAAGCTCTGTGACTCATTGCCTTCCATATCGGGCCTCGTGTTTTGAGACCGGCTCCTGCAAATAGCTTAGAGCCGAAGTTGAGCAAACACCTGCCCGTCCCCAGAAGGAGGGCCCCCCGCTCCCTGACATACAAAAATGGTCATTGGCAGAGGGCTTCTGGGGCCGACGCTGTTGTCTTTGGATGCCCTGAAAATAGGCAGTGCTGGTTCCTTCCCCAGAAGGCCCAGGTCTGCGTACATTAACATGTGAGCCTGGGGCTGCCTGCGCCTGCCCCTTCGTTCTGGTTCTAGAGAGATTGGAGGTGCACTTTTCCTCCAAACAGCTTGTAATGACCCTGCTTCCTAGAGTTTTTCTCCCCAGGAAGTGCAGAGCTTCCTGCTATCTAGTTGGTTAAGTGAGGTGAGGCTCAGGTCCTGTAACTATGATCCAATGGGCCCTTCCTTCCTCTCATACCCCACCCTCCCCAAGGATCCGACGTGGAAGACCGATGGGGAGGGGCGGGGCCCTCTTTCTGGATGTCACGGGCTTCTCGTGAGCTGTCATCCCGGCCAGAGGCCATCTGGGTTCTCAGGCATGGACCTCGGGACGCTCCCCAGGCCTGCCCTTGGATGTGAGCTCAGCGTGAGACATCTCCCAGGGAGCCCGAAGCGGGCTTCCTTCCCAAGCTGGGGGTGCCCTCGGTCCGATCAGCAAGTTTGAAAACTATTCATAGACAGAAGTGGGCAAAGTCAGTCTTGAATGACAAATGGGACCAATTAAATTCAGTAGCCCTCCCTCTTTCCCCACGTTCCAGCCCTGCTCCTACAGCCAGTCACCTCTGATGAGATATGTCACAGGAATTAGAAGTGTGTCCCCCACGATGATGTTACCTGGATCCCTTTCAGGTCCACACCAGCCAATTCCAAACATCTATTCAAACCCGGGAAACAGAATCGAAATGGTTTATTAAAAACCTAATCACGAGCATTTATACGACACAAATGGTTCTGAACGGCACCCACCACCCCACGGCCCCTCCTGGGGGCAGCACAATACAGCCGATTACCCAGAATTTAAATGGGGGTGTTTGAGAGCCTGGGAACATTTTAATGGGGATCTTTCTTTGTGGATTCTGCTATTGTATTTTTTTTTTTTCACTTGAAAAAAGGCAAAGGATGGGAGGGCGCATTCACTTTCCTCCCTTGAGTGATAGGAGAATATATGACTTACTCTGGCGGCTCTGCTTCTATTGATGCTGTCAGGGTGTGAATACCAGCCCATGGGAAGAGGCAGCACCCTGCCGGCTTGGTGGGACTGGTACAGCGTGGCTTAGGGTGACTCTCAGCTGTCCGGAGCCAGGCCGCTGGCAGGTGAGGGGATTGGAGGTCTCTTGGGAGGGGAAGCCGTGAGGGCAGACGGCTCCATCCCTCCTCGGGGCCCTGGCTCTAGGGGCAGAGCTGGGTGGTGGCCATCGTTCTGTCTTGGCTTCCTGGATCGTGAGCTCCCCCACAGACAGTGAGAACAGCTCTGGGCAGAAGGGTTTCCTTTGAGGTCTTCCCAGCCGGTGATGGCCACCAGGGCTTGCTCACGGGGCCCCACTCTGATGACCGGGACCCCCCCAAGACGTCCTCCAGATGGAGGTGCCGGAGACCTGGTCTCTGGGGTAGCTCCTGGGTTCCCAGCCCCACGCCAGACAAGCAGGTCCTCAGTGATCCCTCGAAGGTCGGGAGCGGGTGGTTCCCCCTTCCTTCTCTTTTCTAGAAGGTTCTCTGTCTCTTGAACCAATATAGCGTTTTACTTGTATTTTCAATTATTTTTGTTCAGTCCTCATCTCAAGATGAGCATTTTGAATTTATTTCTTCAGTGAAAATAGTCTCCAGGTTGATTCTTTCCCGAGTGCCTTGTGTTGAAGACGAGGCGTCCTCATTTTACCACCCAATCTAGTGTTTTAACAACATAATGACAAATACAGCAGAATCGAAATATTTAAAATTAAGTACACGCCCCATCCCGGTGATTCATTTGTGTATCAACTACAGATCGTGAAAGCTGGCTTCGGAAGTGTAATTACTTGAAAATACACGACTGCCTCACTCCGGTCAATATTTCCCATGTATGCGTATATTCTACAGTGAAGCAGAAAGGCTCTCCGAAAACATCATCTCCCTAAAATCCTGGGGTGCGCGTCACGGCTACGGGCGCTTGGAGTCTGGCACTTTGCCGGGATAAGGCCCCAACCCCACGTTGGACGGTGAGTCCCCGGCTGCAGGTGTGGCCTCCCCCAGTGCAGTCCTGCCGCTCCTTTAGATGAAAACCGGACGACTGGTGCAGTTGGGGCCAGTCCTAGACAGGGCCTGCTGTGGCTCCCTGCAGTCAAGAGTATTTCTGCCGAGTCTCAGAGCCTGGGGGTGACGGAGGACCCCAGGCTGGGTCGTGCCAGGGCCCCGCGGAAGGCTGCTGTCTGGGGTCTCGGTCAAGGCCCCTAGGGACACCGCATGTGGGCATGTAGCATTATCCCTGGGGAAGGAGCCCCGTCCTAGGTCCTGGCCTCAGGCTCTTCGTGCCCTGGGGAGGGGAGGGGCAGGGACCTTGGCAGGGGGAGATGACCCAGAGGATGACTACTGGCTGGCCAGGCCCAGGGCCACGGGTGTCACGGCGTAGGCCGTGACCGCACAGCGGCAGATGCCCCAGACCGCGTGCTCCGTAGACACACCAGGGGTCCTTACGCCTTAACCACCCATGAGAAGATCCTACGTCCTCGGCTCTCTGCCGCGGTTGGTGGAGACACGGCCGGACTGGCATGGACTTCAGATCCTGGGATGTTCCCGTGAGCAGCTCACAGGCAGACGGTGGTCGGAGTCATTTGCGGGGAGAGGGGAGTAGAACATGAGTGAAAACCCCCTCCAGCTCGGCCAAGACACCTCCTTCTTGATGTAGGCTCGGCGAACCCTCCAGCAACCCGCCTCAGAGGGGCTCTTTTTCTTCTCACATTTGGGTGGAAGAGGATTCAAATTAGGTTTGAGATTTTCGTCATGTTGTGGCTTCTGGAGGGATGTCCTTTCATGGGGACCTTCGAGGAGTTGGTAAGTCCAGGCACAGCCACGAAACTGGAGAACCGTAGGGCTTCACGCACATTTTAGACAACAGACAGACGCTCGGGCATAGCGTTTCCGGAGAGATCCGGGCCCTACTGTGTCCTAGCGACTCCCGAAAAGCCATCTGGCTGTCTGTGTGTTGGACGTGAGGGTCACCTGAAAGGTGGCTCCTCTCCGGTCCCCACCTCACCAGCAAAGCTTGCCTTCGACCTTCCTCTGTGCTGGAGGAGACCCCCCCCAAGCCTCAGGCCACACCTGCTGTGCCGTCCACACACACGACCTCCTGTCGGTGGACATGGGGGAGGGAGTGACCCCTGTCCTGGGGCAGCCTGATCCCTGCCCCCCCACCCCCGCCGCAAACACCCCTTTTGCTTGTTGGAGCATAAACGCTGCGAGCCACGCGGTCGACATCTTGAATGCAAAGCAGAGCAAAAGAAAATGGCGGAGCGGCCCCCCACGGCCCCCCACGGCCCCCCACGGCCCCCCACGGCACAGAGTTCCCTCTGTGCGCCACCAACCGGGGTGGACCAGGCTAGGGTGCGAGGATGCGGTGACGGCCCCGTGTGATGCGATAGGATGTTAACCACACATTCTAGTAATAAAATAAAATAAAATAAATACTAATAAACATTCGACCTCGAGTAAAGATCCTTCACGAGACACCCTCGTCGTTTTCCTGCCCCCGCTGCAGTTTTTTCTGGAAGGGCTCCAGCAAGCCCAGGGTGGTGCAGCGGCCTTGTTCTCAGAGGGAACAAAAGGTCTTTCTTAGTTGTAAGGGCTGTCAAGTTTATCCAAATATTCTCAGCTTACTACTAGCCCCTTTCTGAATTGGTATTTCCAATAAAAGGACACTTTGTATCTTTAAGCCACACGCCCCCCCCCACCCCCAGCGAGGACGCGGAGGGCAGGGAAGCCCGCTGGGCGCCGAGGTTGCCTCTTCCTCGGGGACGGGAGGGAAGGGGGCAGGAGGGGGCAGCCGCGGGCTGAGCACCGGGGTCAAGGCTGAACGCAGAGGGAAGGGGATGGAACCCGCGGGGGGTGCCCACCCCACACCACACCACCGACCACGTAGCATCGGCTCTCATTTTGTGCAAAGCCCGTCCAGGCCGCCAGGCCCGTTAGGTCCTGAGCGCGCTCAGAGGCAGGGCAGAGAATTCCTTCCAGCCGGGCTGTGAGGCCTGTGTTCTCGCCTGCAAGTGGCCTGGGGGAAGCCCGCCTCTCCTCTCTCCACGCGGCATCCATTCCTCGCCCTCTGCCCAGACCCCCTCCCGCCAGCCCGCCCTGGCGCCCAGACTGTGTGCCCCACGCCCGGCAGAGCGGTCCCCACAGCCCCACAAAGAGCATTTCCTTCCCCACAGCCCTCCTCCGAACGGCTCTGATTAGCGTTAACGGTAATTCTCATTAGTCACCGTCAGCGGCTGCAGAATGAAGTCAGGCGTCAGCGAGTGACAGGAGCCACTTAGACGGTATTTATGACTTGTGCACGCCGTGGTGGCTCTGGGCCCTGACCCCTCTGGCCTGTGGCTGACATCGCGGCCAACATCTGGGCTGTGGCTGCCCAGCACGGAGCCCTTGGTGTTTCTCCTCCTCGCCTGACCTCAGGGATGCCACCAGCCCCAGGGACCCTCCCATGCTCGGCTGAGCAGAGCGAGGGGAGGGAGCCTCGGGTCGTGGGACGAGGAAGACGCAGGACGGGCTCTTGTGTTGCTAGCAACACCTTCCTTCCCAGAAGCCCCCAACCCCCTTTCCTCAACCTTACCTCCGGGGAGGGTCGTCCGTGTGTCCCTGTGGAGCCCAGCACAGACCGACCCAGCTCAGAGGGGGGACTGTGTTTGATCTACCTGCGACCCGGGGCCACGCACACAGTAGGGGCTCAGGGGAGGTCCATGGCTCAGCATGGGCTGTGCGTGGGGCCCAGGGGAGCTGCAGGCCAATGGAGCCCGTGGGAATCCAGCGGGATCTCCCACCGGCCAGATAAGGTCTTGGGGTCATCGCTGACTCTGCAGCCCGACTCACACGTCCATACCACACGGACCGCATGGGACCCACAGCCGCCCGCTCTGGGCTGCTTCAGGGGCCCCTCCTCCCGCACGGCCTGGCCCACTGGCCCAGCGGCTCCCTGGCCGGTCAACCCCTGCTCGTCTCCTCCCTTTGGCCCCCACATGCAGCCATGTGCCGGGCCGGCCCAC
Source organism: Pteronura brasiliensis (assembly GCA_004024605.1). NCBI lineage: Eukaryota > Metazoa > Chordata > Mammalia > Carnivora > Mustelidae > Pteronura > Pteronura brasiliensis. Next base: position 51,413 of record PJEN01002144.1, read on the forward strand.
GCGGTCCAGAGCAGCGTGCTTGGCTGTGGGAAGGACTAAGTCACCCGAAAACACTGCGTCTCGACAAGCAATCACAGGAGCCTCGGGCCGGGGTGGGCCCCTATGTCGGGCTTCCGTCCACCCGGCTGGACCATGATACTAAAGGCCATGCTCTGGCCCTGGTCTCCAGAAGACCCCCGTCCCCCTTGGGCAGTGGGGTGGGGGAGGGGGTCGCTGCTCTGGCGGCGAGGAACTGTGTGGCCGTCAGCCTGGTTTCATTTTGCCCTCGTGCCAGGGGCCGCGTGCAGGGGCGCAAGGTCATTACGAGGCTGTTGCCGGGGCGAGGGGGGTCGGCGGGGGTGGCTCGGGCAGTGGCTGGTCTGGATGTAGAGGCTCCAGTAACCTGGGCTGAACTGGAAAGGCCCTAGGGACGTGGGCTGCCGGCCTCACCCAGAAGCTCCCTGGCCGGGGAGCTGCGTCCCTGCGCGGTCACCGCCCAGACATCGCCTGGCCCCTCTGCACTCCTGGGCAGCAGTGTTGGGGTGAGCGCTCCAGAGGTCGTTCTCGGGGACCCACGCGACGGCAAACCAGGAACCCCGAAGAGCCCCATGAAACCACCTGCAGTACAGACCTGCACCCCAGACCTCACCTCAGGAGGAGAAACCTCTTAAGCAGGGAAGACCTGTGCCATGACGGAACGGGTGCGCTTGGGGGTCTGAGCGTGGCACTTCCGGAAGACCCCCTGCGGCGCTGGTGGCGGCGGGAGCCCCTGCGGCCGCCATGAGGGAGCAGCCCTTGGACTCCTCCTGCGAGTTCCCGTGCTCGACCCCCGGAGCCTCGATCACGGCCCGGCCCCGGGAAAGACACAGCTGCCCAGGGTTCCCAGAAGCCCCCGGCTGCTCAAGGGGGGCTGCTGGCATGGATGCCCCTGGTCTGAGGTCTGGAGGCATGTGCTCCGCGTGGTTCTCACAGGAGTGGGGCATGCGAAGGTCTGGGTTTGGCTTGTCCGGGTCCTCCTCCTCCTCCTGCCTTCCTTCTTCGAAAGGACTTTTGTCCTGACAGGCAGCTTCCGGCACACTCCCGTGGGGCAGCAGTCATTCCTCTGGACACGACCATGAGGTGGCAGCAGGGCCGGCGTTGGGCCTATTTGTGGGGTCGGGGGGAGCTTACGCAGGACGTTCTGCCTCTGTGAGTGTAGACGCTGTCCCCCGCTTCCCCAGACGCAGACGTCCGTGAGTGGCGCGCAGGAGCAGCTGGACGTCTCGGCTCGCCCGTGCTCACCTGGACTCCTCCCCGAGAGCCCCCGGCCCGTCCGCCGGCGACTCCCTCCACAGAGGGTGGAATTCCCCAGAAATAACTATCTTCCTGTGGAACATTTCATTAGGGATGGTGGCGTCCATTTCCCCCCAATGGTTAGACCAGTTATCAAAAGACAATGACAGCAGCGGACAGCAATCACGGGGACACCGGCCGTGGGGCATGTGGGGCATGTGGGCCCTCCAACACAGCCTTTGTCCGGGGGGATGGCAGCCGCTGGCACCTGGCCTGCTGAGAAGCAGGTGTCCCCTGAGGTCCTCTCTGCGCACGCCTGGATCTGCTGGCTGGGACAGCCCCTGGGCTGCACCCAGCCTCCCAGGTCCTGGTCTCTTCCTCTCCTCCTGGGGGAGATGTCCCGGGGGGTTCTTCACCACCTTCTATGTAATGAGGCTGCCCGTGGCGGTGCCTTCAGATCCCTGCCCTTTGAAGAGTTCTGGAGAGACACATGTCGGTTCTTCAGAAGGAGACGGAGCCCTTAAATCAAGCCCCCAGTGCAATTGGCCGGCCAGGTGGGCCTGGAGCCCTGTGTCAGCCAGCCACCTCTGAGCTGGTCATCTCATGCCCGTCCAGCCCCCGCCCTGCTGGCCCCACCTGTCCTCACTGTCCCCAGCTCCTCCCCTCCCGGGAACCTCCTGACTCCATGGGTCTCCTGCTTGATCCCGTCTTCTTGAAGGAACCGTGGTGTGTGGCTGCACACCTGTGCTTCTCGACATCCCCTTGGCTCTCAGCAGAGGACCTCCTGGCCGTCCTGTGCACAGAGCGGCTGAGCCCCATGTCATAGAGTTTTCCGTGGGATTTGAGATTTGTACTATAAATGCCGAGAGGGGAACGAGGCATCTGCGGGTGCAGGGTCGCGGTCCCCAGATGTGTGTCCGCCCCGGGCTCCTGGCAGAGGAGTCTTGCTGGGAGCTGGGACCGAGCCAGAGGGAGTGCTTTCCTTCACCTTCCGCATGGACATCCCGGGGCTGGCTGGCCACCAGCAGACGCCCGCACAGGCCTGTGGTCTTTCAGGCTGTGTCATTTCCCACCTGCCCAATCTCTTTCCAGTTCATTCTTCTCCCTGACCTGTTTGGGGCCTTTCCGCAAAGTCTGGGACACCTTCCGTCCTATTCTGCAACTGCTCCTTCCCCCGAGGAAGTCAGTGTTTGCCGGTTGTTGTGCCCTAAATGGACCTTAGGGTTACAGCTGGGTGACGTTTCATTACACCACGGACAGATCCCGTGGCTGCGTCGGACAAACCTCCATCTGTTAGTTTTTCTCACCCTTAACCAAACAGTGATCATCCTGGACTCCACACGGGCTTGAGGGGGCTCCCCAAGCGCCGGGAGCATTGGAGAAGGTTCTAGATAACGCCTGCTGCCGTGTTGGCTCTGGGTCCTGCGTGGCTTTCTGTCCGCTGGGACCCTATCTCCATCTGGGCTGCGCAGGGCCACGGGGAAGGGTCCCAGGAAGGCCCCCCCATAGGCACTTGCTGTGCAGACGTGGCTGTGGTTGTTGGGCCAGTGTCTTCACTCAGTCTTGCTGAGGCAGGTCCGCTACAGAAAAGGAGACGTGCGGGACCGCAGGCCATGGCCCATTCCCTGCCTCCTGCGGTGGGACAGGGCCTGCCGTCGCTGCTGTGACTTCCCAGGGTTGTTCCACGTGCGGCGTGGGGCAGGACAGCCCGGTGGCTCCTGCTGTCCCTACCGTTAGCCAGGACAGGCTCGGCTACCACCGAGGCCCTGGTGGCCCTCCTGGGCACAGTGCTCGGCCTGCTAAGGTCTCCCCTCTTCCCAAGGACCGTAGCGTCCAGCTCTGGAAACTGGCCCTGCATCCCCATCAGAGACAAGGCCAGCGACCCTGTGGCCACACAGCGCCGGGTGTCCTCACCCACCAGAGCTCGACACGGGCTCCACCGCTGCGGCCAGGGGCTGGTCCGCAGGAGATAAGCCACCCAGGGCACACTCGGCCCGTCCCCGGTGGGAGGGGACATGCCCCTCACACAGCATCTCGACCTCCAGCCCAGCAGACAGGACCTTCTGTCCAAAAACAGCAGTGCGGTTCTGGAAGAATCTGGCTGCGTGCAGCGGGAGACCGGCCCCCGGCCGGAAGTCTCTGGCCTAACACGCGGGTTCTGCACATACCGTCAGCATTAACGCGCCATGTCCCCGGTGACGGGATGAAAGAAGCATTGGATTCGTTTCCAGAGCTTCCAAGTAGGTGACAATTGGGGACAAGGGACTGCGGCCGGCTGAGGGGACACGTGGAGTGCATTACGTTTGCCTGGTTCTTCTAGCCGGAGCTGAGCGGCTGCAGGCGGCCCTCCGACTGCGGTGTCTATGTTTGGGGGTGTCTGTCTGCATGTGGGGGCTAGTGGCGCCCCGACGAAAGCCTGTGTCTCGACATCCGTTTTCCCAGAGTCCTTGCTCCCTGCCCACGTGGGGCGCTTGTCTGGGGCCAACTCCCGTACAAAGCGGACTTCCCGGCAAGACCGCTGCTGTCCTGGCCTCCCTCTCCGTGTGAGCTTGGCGGCCGCTGCCCTGCTGTCCTACAGACGACACACAGTTTTGTTCCTTCCATGGGGAAGGAAGGTGCGATGGCCCATGGTCTTCTAGAGACTCTTTAAAGGCCCGTAGGACGCGGTGTGGAGGGCTGCGAGGATAAACCGGGGTGACCGCGGGGGGGAGGAGGGAAACCCGAGCCCAAGTCCCTGGAGAGAGACGTCCTGCAGATGGCGGGCGGCCGTCGGGCCTACTCTGGGCCCTGTTCCCAGAACCCTGGCCTCGAACCCCAGACAGCAGGCACATCCTCGCCACCTCAAGTGCAAGGCTCAGGAAGGGCTGCTGTAATGTCCTTTCATGCCCGGTGGGGGGGGTTCCATTGAGAGCCTGGCAAGATTCACCCAGGGCACCGTTTTGCCCCGGTGTGGACACAGGTCCGCTGTCTGGCTCTACTGAGATGGCTGCCTCGGCCTGGGTTCCTCCATCTCCCCGCTTGACCGTGCTCCGCCACTGGGGGCCGTCCTGGGCGCCACAGGAAGGCACGCGGTGTCACTGGGCTCCAGTCCGTGATGCCTGCCACACGTGTCCGCAGGCCTTGCCCGCGAGTCCTGGAGGGCGGTGTGGCCCGTGTTGAGAACCACCGGTCTCTGCTCCTGCGTCACCGGCAGGGCCCTGGGAGCACGGGAGCCGCTCTGCAGGGAAGTGGGGTAACGGTCTGAGCGGGATTCGGACGACGGCCTCGGTCTCTCTCCTGGGGGTGCTCGTCGGGGGCCGGTGGGGAAAACTGTGTTTCTGGGCCCAGGGAAGGGAGGAGGAGAACTGGGCCGGGGCCGAGGCTCTCGGAAACGCTGACATGGAGGGCGCCCACCCAGGCGCCTTGATGTGGCTTCTCAGCTATGGGACCGGACGGCACCGCGGGTCGCCCGGCCGAGGCTGCATGGCCAGGGACGGGAAGAGGCTGCGGGAGCCTCTCCAGCCCGGCCAGGGCGGCTTCTCCGGGAGAGACGAGCCTCCCCGCGGCTGTGCCGCGTGGGCACTGAGAGGAAGGTGTCCTGCTCACTCAGAAAGGGCGTCGTGAACGGAGCGGTGCTCCAGGGTGGAGAGAACACAGCCCCCGGGGAGGCGGGCGTCCTCTCTCTCCAGGGTGGCTCCCGGCGGGCTTGACCATGAGCCCCCCCTTCACAGTCTCCGCGGGGACACGAGGGCTTTGGGGAGGGACACGGGGACACGAGGGCTTTGGGGAGGGACAGGATCCACGTCCTGGGCATCAGCTCCTCAGTCCGGGGGTGGGGGCTGTTGGCTGCGCAGAAGCTGCGTGTCTGCATCCAGCTGTGGACCACCGCGGCTCCCGCCGGGCGGGGGCGAGGACCTGGGGACCCCACCCTGTGTCTGTGTGGGCCCGGCGTCTGGGCAGGGCACCGGCCGGCATGTTTACTCTGAGCAAAGCTGTCCGTCTGTTTGCAGACCCGGCATCCCAGCCACCGGACGGCAGGTGGTTCGGTTCCCTGAACATTTATGCAGTTTGGGATGTTCTCACAGTGGGGGGGGGGGGTGGCCAGCTTCTAGGACCCGCCTCTGACTTTGCCCACCCCCAGCACCCCGCCCAGCTTCTCGCTCCCCAGCTCTAGCTCCTGGACCTCGACCTGCCCCCGACATCACTTCTCTAGCCTTGCCCTTGCTCATCTGTGAAATGGGGGCAGTGCCCGCATGGTGGGGCTGCCCTGGGGCTTAAGCAGGACCAGAGACGTCTGCAGCCACAGGGGCTCCGCGGCACGGGTCCGTTCCCCGTGCTCTGCAAACAGGCGATGGGTCCAAGGACGGCAACAACGCTGTTCGTCTGGAGGACGAGGCTCTTGGCCACTGGCCTCCTCTGCCACCACGGGAATCGGGTGTGCACACTCTTGCCGAGCTCGGCTCCGCAGGTGAGGCTGGGGTCGGCTCGGGGCTGCCGTGGTCATCCGTCTGCCCTTCGGGTGCCGGTGGAGGTGGGGGTTATTTGCTTCAGATTAAGGAAGTTCTGCTCACACCAGTGTGAGAGTCACGGGGAGGCAAGTGGCACCGTCTCGGCAAGAACCCGGAGGAACTCGGAGCCTTCAAACTGCCAATTCAAGGCGTGGTGGCAGCTGTCTCCTCGTCACCGAAGGGCCGATTGTTTTTGTGGGGAAGTGTGCGGGGCTGGTGCTGAGTGTCTTCGCCTACGGTCCTCCCTGATCTCATGACTGGGGGTTGGGAGGGGAGCCCGGGATCAGAGGGCACCCGATTTCCAGCTGGTGCACGAGCGGTCAGCAGCCCCACCCGGCACTCCTGTCCAGCTGTTTCCCTGGGACCGCAGCTCGGCTCCCTCCCGCTCTACCCTCTCATCCACGTGACCCCAGAGTGCTGAGTGTCCCCGCGAGTGGCGGGTCATGAGGGTCGTAGGAGCAAATGTGTAGGCTGCACTCAGCACCGCATGCTCGCAGGGAGTGGCTGTGTCCTTGTTCTCGCTGTCACTGACGCACAAACCAGGGCCTCTCCAAACCATACCACTCACAGCAAGAGTCAGGAAAGCCTCTGACACCACCTCCTGGGGACATCGGTGAGCGACGGGGCCACAGCCTCTCCCAGGACCCTGCCCCATCCTGGCCGGAGACACAGCCCATGTGTCCTTGGGCACAGGGCCCTGCACACAGTCCTCGCGCTTGCTGTCAGAGAGCTCAGCTAACTGTTGGCCTCAACCCTCGTCGGCTCACAGGGAAGCTGAGGCCATGCTCCTCGCCCAGCACTGACAAAATGGACAGAAAAGTGTGGGTGGGTGGGCCCGGCTATGGGGACCCAACCGGAAGGCAAGGGGGTGGGACAAGGGGCAGAAGCGACTGAGGAGAGGAAGGGACTTAGCCCCATGACTTTGTGACAAGCTCCCGGTGGCCTCCCCCGACCCTCCAGCCTCGGCCCCTCCCCTGCCATGGCACCGGGGCCCACGGCTCCACGGCACACATGCAACACCCAGAGACCCATGCGCCCCTCGCACACCTGCAGGTCGGGGCTTCCGGGCCCGTCGCTCCCACCGCCCCCCAGCTGGCCTCCAAGGCTGCCCCTACTGTCAAGGTTTGCTCCCTGTGACAGTCCCGGCAAACTGCCTCTCTTCCGGCCCACCCACGGTGACGCTGGGCCTGCCAGTCGCGCCCCCGCCTGCCCTCGGTGCCCTTCTGCCACCAGTCCTGCCTCCGTTCTGGAATGCCTGGCCAGGCACACGCGGCACTCCCCTCCCTGAGCCCCGCCCACGCTCCGCACGCACGACCTTCAGCATCTGGACCCCCGTCGTCCCCTCATGGTTGCGTGTCAGACACACGGCCTCTTGGCTTCTCCGACCTGCTGGGACTTGCTGGAAGCTAGGCTAGGATCTCACGTGTCTGCATCCCAGGTTGCTCGGCCCGGGCTGTGGAGCCGCCTTCTCCTGGAGGAGGCCGCTCTGCTGCTCAGTGAGAATGGGCTTCTGCAAACAGCCAGCCCCACCCAGCCGGAGCCCTCCTCCAGGGGCCTCTGGGCTCCTTTTTACCCCTGAGTCCCCCGAGGCCCCCTGCCCTCCTGTCCATTGCTGTGGTCAGCACCTCCGAAGTGTCTGTCTGTCCGTGAGGGCACCCCAGACAAGGAGCGATGTGGAGAATTACGTGCCAAGGCCAGGCCACATCTCCCATCTGTCCCGTATTGCCCTGCCAATGCCTGGATTTCGGGATCCCTGGCCACCTGACCTAGAATGCTATTTCACTCGCTAATGCTGATCCGCTCAGGCTCTCCTCGGACCAGTGTCTCGGAGCGAGGACAGGAATGTCCTTCCACAGGCGTGGAGAACCACCAAGAGCCCGGAAGTCCACGGCTTCCCCTTCTCTTGGGTCCTGTGGCCGGGCCTGTGTACTCCAAGCAGCCTAGGGCTCAGCTGTGTGTGGGTCCCTAGGCCTGGGTTGGCCTCTGGAGAGACCCCTGCGGGTTTGCAGAGCAGCTCCTGGCCCAGCTGGGAACCAGTACCATCTCTGGGGAGGGGGGCTCTGCAGCACCGGGCATCCCAGGAGGACAGGGCCCAGTCCGAGCCTTCTTGGGGTCCATCTGCTGATCTCACGGGAGGCAGTACGAATGAAATGTTGGCGGACGGTGCGTGTCACCAGCCAGTGGCCAACACGGCACGAACGTGGGTTATAGGTGGCTGACAGTGGGGACCAGCCTCCAGAGCGGCATCCTGGGATGAACCGGGACAACACGGGGGCCACTGGATGGAGGCAGGTCTGCCTTTACCAGGCGAGCAGAGGTGCCCTGGGCTTCCCCTACTCCAGCAAGCCATGGGGACCTTGGAAGCCGCGCCAGGTGAGCGGCGGAGCCCCTGCTCCACACAGGTTGGGGGCAGATTATCCTCCGTCATAAACTTTTACCACATTTCACACCCGGTTAACTTTTATGACAGCCTCCAGGAGGAAGTGGCGGCAGCTGGGGAGCCCGGGGAAGCAGGCCAGTAGGGGCCACGGGGGCGACCTCCAGGGGCACAGGGGCCTGGCCGGGGGCCAGCGTGTGAGCTCCCCCCACCTCGCCCCCGCAGCGGGGCCCGGGGAGCTCAGTACCACACCGGGAGCCAGCTCGGGGTGCTGCCCAGAAATGGCCTCCGTCTGGCCCCCCGCCCACCCCGCACGGAGGCCCCAGCCCCTCTTGGGGACAAGCCTGCAGGGCAAGCACCCCCAAGCGCTCCTTCTCTCTTGCACCGAGCCCCCCGCCCCTGACGAAGCCGCAGCTCCTGCTTCCGCGTCACTTCTGCACATGACATGGAACTTTGACGAGGACCACATGTGGCCTGGCCCACACCCCGAGCCCCCTATTGTACATGAGACAGGCCGAAGCCAGTGGGGGCCCTGAGACCGGGGGGCGAGGCTGGGGCGGGGGCTAATGTCTGTTTTCAATATGCGGCCAATCGCGGCCTTTTTTCCCTGTTTCGTATAATTTTATACTGGGTGGATGTATTTAGGGCCTGAATGGCCTGACAGTCATGATTGATACCCTGCATTAGGAGGCCTCCAGAGCCGGCCCTGGGACGAGCTGCGCCAGTCCGCCCTCATCAGATGGCCGGGCCGCAGGCCTATTAAAAGCAGCGGGAGACCTTGAGGCTTAATCACAGAGGCTGGGCTGCGCAGAGGGAGAAGAAAGGCCGGGGACGGAGAACAAACGCGGTGACAGAGCACAGAGGCGGAAACGCTCCTGGGATCCCCCCCCACGCTCAGTCAGCCTCAGGGGCGGCACAGCGGAGGGGAAGGGATGAGGAGGCCTTCAGGGAGGAAAACAATTAGGAACTGCAGCCCCGGCCAGAGGCCACAGCGCCACTGGGCGGTCTGTGAGGGGCAGGGGTGCGGGGCTGGGGGCCGAGCTCAGCGAGTCCCCCGACGATGCACCGTGGGGTGAGGCAGGGCCCCCTCCCCTGACTTGCCGGGCGCCCCCAGAGGACTGCCGCTGGCGCCTTGTCTCCCAAGAGTGTCCCCTTCGGATGTCCAGGGTGTGGCTGTCCTGCTCTCTCGGGGTCTGGGGGTGGGTCCCTGGGTCTCTCTGTCTCTGTCTGCCTTGCCCGGGGACAGAGAAGCAGAGAGAGAGATAGAGACAGAGACAGAGACAAAGAGAGAGAGAGAGACAGAGAGACAGAGAGGGGGTGAGACAGAGAGACAGACAGAAAGAGACAGAGACAGAGATAGAGAGACAGAGAGAGGCAGAGACAGAGGGAGAGAGAAAGCCATCAAAATTGTGGTTACAGTGCCAAGTGAGACGCTCTGTGGCCCGGGCACAGGAAGGGGGGCGGTCCAGGAGGGAGGGGGACGGTCCCCTTGGCCCTCCCCACCCTGGGCACCTGGTTGCTGCTGAGGCCCTGACGTGGTTTGGACCTGCGTGCGTCCTCCGGGAGGAAGGTGTTCCTGATGGTAAAAGGAGGGGTTGGGGGGAGGGAGGCTTGCTTTTGTCTGAAAACGAGGCTGAAGCTTGCTGAAAAATTTTCAGAGGCCCTCTGTTCCAGGGGGAAGGGGAAAAAACAGGTTTGGAGCCAGCGGAGCTCTGGCTGCAGGGACCTCGCTGTGCACCCCTGGCTTCCTTCTCCTACAGGGGGGCTCAGACCTCCCAGGGCCAGTGTGGCTATCATTATGGGGGAAGGGTGGAAATGAATAAAAGGCAAAAACTCCCTCTGAATTTTTACATAGAAAATATAAAAACCACCCTGTCTATGTGACCAGAGGTCAAGGCGCTCCTGGTTCCTGCGCGTACCCAGCTGTCACCATCGCCGGGGAGGGCCAGGCAGTGGCTCTGGACCTGGCTGAGTCCTTTGGGCCTGCAGGGTCAGGGGCACCCAGCTGCAGGACCGGGCAGGGCGGGCAGACTCGCGGGAAGAAGAGCCCCTGCTCCGGAGAGCTCTGGCACCTGCTGCCTGGCGTCACTCCCCCTCAAGTCCTGGTAGCCACGGCTCTGCGGGGCTCCTGGGTCCCAGCACAGAGTTTTCTTCTAAACACAGCCAGGGGAACATGGGTTCCTACGTCTGAAATCTCTCAGTGGCTTCAGAACACTTGCGCTGAACAGGGTCTTTTCCACCTGAAAGGTTGGGGGGGGACCCCACCTTGTGCCAAGTCCCATGGGGTTCCCACTGTCTGCCCCAGTGCCCAGTGGGTGAGGGTGTGGCCGGGACACAGGCAGGCACTGGGCATGGCCTGGGTGTACCCTGGGGGGCTTAGCTCTGCTCAGACAACCCCAAGCCAGTGGCCACACCCTCTGCAATGCCAACCAACGGCCACTCCTAGGAGGCAGGGCCCGCTGGGGGCTGCCCGGGGAGCCTAATCTTCCTGGGTCTGGGGGACTGCTCGTGCCAGCTCCGTCGTCCCCAGCAGGCTAGCAGGCAGCGGGCAAAGACCCAGACTGTCCCCCCTCTCTGCTGGCTATTTTTGGATATGGTTTGCTGATTTCCCCCCCCCCATAGGTCTGGAATAAAAAGATCTGAAGTGTAGGTGGGACACCTCCTTCAGAGTGGGCTCGGGAAGGGCAGGGCCATGCAGCCCAGGACAGCTAGGACTGGCCAGGTGCCACCACCTTGCACACAAAAATGAAGCCTGGAAAGAGGAAAGCACTGGCCATTGCATCGGGGTGGGGTGGGGGGCTGCCTCACAGACCCAGAGCTCTGGCCTGTGGAGGGAGCTGCTTGTTGGGACACATGGCTTTGCTTTTGAGCTGAAGGAGGCCCCTGGGACCCCTGGTCTGGGTGCCGCCTGTGTCATGGGTCCTACTTGCCAGGCACTCCCAGGCCGAGCTGCGCCCAGACCTTCAGTGAGGCCAAGCTGCACCCCAGACCCACCAGGGAGGAGCCGGCCCCTGCCTCCTCTGCCTTCCCTCCACCTGGCAGACACTCCGTCCACAGCCCCGGCGTGAGGGGCCCCAAACAGCAGTGGCTGCCAGCATCGTGCGGGCCACGCCGTCCTCCACACTTCTCAGGTGGGCTGGCGCTTCACGCCTGCATGCTTACCTACCCAGCCCCCTAGCGCAGCCCCAGGCCACCCAGGTGTGGAAACGGGGATGGGGATCCTCTCCAAGGGCACTTAGCTCTTACAGGAACAGGCTTCCCAGGGACGGGTGCGCGCCTCTGACTTCTGCTCCCCCCCGCTTGTGCTCGGTGCTCGGGGCTGGGGCTGGGGTTGGAGGCGACGGAACAGAGCGATCGCGGTGGTGGGGCCCTGAGTGATCCTAGAGCCCGGCCAGCCAGGCCCCCGATTCCCCATGCCCGGCACGGGGTCGGGCCAGGCCTCGGTGCCGTGTGCATCCTGCCCCAGCAATCCCGCAGGACCTCCAGCCATGCGGACGTCCAGGCCCCCAGAGCTGACCCTCGACCTGGCTGGCAGGAGAAGGCATGGTGTGAGATGGCTTTGACGGACACCCTGAGCCCCTGGCCGACTGCTGCCCTGGGCTTGCTGCCCTGGGCTTGCTGCTCTTTGCCCCAGCGCCCCAGCCGGGGTCCCCTGGGCCGTCCTGGGACAGGGATGCCCACTGCGTTTAGGATGACCGCTTGAAACAAGTGGATGCTGGGCTTGGACGGCGACGGCTCTTCCCGCCCTGCCACTTGGTGGGCGCCTGACCCCTGGGTTATCGGGGCGGCCGCTTGCACGGTGACCTCATTAAATGTGGTGGCCACGTCAGCACCTTTCTGAAGCCCCTTTTATCACTCACAGCGTGCCGGTGTGCCCCGTCGGCACCTCCTCCCCAACACGGCTCTATCTTATCTCCCTCGGGGTGGGGACCCTCACTGGGAGCCAGAGACCGGGTCTGGGAATGCCTCCTCCAGACAGCCCGGCCGTCAGCTGTTGACACGGCCGGGGGTGGGGGCGGGGCGAGCGGACCGCAGATTCTTGCCGACAAAACCGTGCAGGCATGCGTCGCCTTCTGGCTCCTGAGTTTAATAATGCTCGGCCACTGCGCAGGAAGCCGGTCCGGCCACTGCGCACGTCCCTGGCCCCGCCAGCCTGAGCTCACCGGCCCCAGCCCCTGTGGCGGGAGGACACCTGTCCTCTGCAGAACCCAGTGGCTGGTGTCGGGAGCCCTGCGTGTGGCTGGGGGGGCACCTGGCGTTCAAGGTCACCTGGCAAGAGGAGCTGGAAGAGGGGCCCGGAGACACCTGCCTGCACCCCTGCGCTCCGGCCGCCGGCTCAGTCCCCTTCGTGAATGGCAGTGCCTGCCGCTCCGATGAAGACGGCTCTTTGTCCCCTGCCCTTGGCCCACGACTTTGGGGATGGTGCTGAGCAGCTGCTCTCCTGCTCTGCTCCTCCCAGGCCTGCACACGAATACTAACAAGGGCGCTGCCCGACCAGGCACTGAATGTCTGCTCCAGAGGGCTAGGGACCCCGGCCCAGGGTTGGGGGACAATGGGGGCGTGACAGTTCCCAGAGCCCCTGCAGAGCCGCGGGCCTCAGGGTCACAGTCAGACCTGCAGAGAAACACCTGGGGCCTGGGGCCGAGGCGAGGCCAAGGCCAGTGGGCCGGTGCCTGGGGCTGGCCACTCCTGCCCTCTCTGAGTGCCATCCTGAGCTCTCCGTGCTCCTCTCCTCACCCCTCCCTGGTCCTCTCCTGTCCCTTCACTGCTCTTCTCCTGTCCTCTCCCTGTTGCGAGCAAAGCCCTGCTTCCTGCCACCAAACACTTTCTCTGTGTCCAGCGGCCTGACTGGCAGCTTCTGGCCGAGGCGGGATGAGCCCCTGAGACACACAGCTGGGGTCCAAGTCCTCAGGAGGACCCAGGGCCCAGCGCCAGTCGTGGGGATGTCCGGAGGGGCCTGTGGCCACATGGGAAAGGCCAGGAGGGACACAGGTGGTGCCCCGCCTCCCCGAGGGCCCCCATGGCCAGGGCTTGTCTAGGGAAAGTGCCAAGGGACTGGAGGTGGGGACCAGGGCCGGGTCAGCACCAGAGCAGTCTGCAGCTTGCTCTCACTGCGGCCCCGAGCTCTGGCCTCCTCCTCCCTCAGGGCCTGCCTGTCCACGGTGCTGGCACCACAGCTCCGAAGTCAGAGAGGTGCCCATGTCGTGTGCCAAATCGGCCACCGTTCCCCATGACTCTGGCTCGGCTGCCCCGAACAGGAGTTGACCCTGCGCTGCTGGGGCCAGGATGCTCTGCCTCTTCCTGCCGCTCCGCCCTCCGCTGGCCCCTGGCTGCCTCTTGCACTCATTCCACAGCCCTGCTTGAGCAGCCACTGGGTGCAGAGCTCTGCCTCGGGTGCAGAAAGGATGGGGACGGACTTGGCAGAGGCAGACAGACAGCATTTACCCATGGGACTTAAGTCACCCCCATGGGAGGTTGAAGTGACCCCAGACCCCTTCTGGGATGGAAGCTACGGACCAGAGGGCTCGTCCTCCCTCGGCCGGATCCCCACCCAGAACCGAGCCACAGTCCTGCTCAGCGCTGCGGCCTGCTCTTGGCCGCTGTGCTGCCTCTCGGCTCGTCTGCCTCGCACGGAACCTCACGTGAGATCGAGCCCGGCGTGAGGGGCCTGGGAGGGGCCGTCCCAACCCCCTCCTGCGTTCCCAGGGCCATGCGCCATTCAGGACCCTTCCTACCCTCCTGGGGCAAAAGGGAAGTGGACGCTGATTTAAGGGTGCTCGGAGCCCGAAAGGCTGGGGGCCTGGCTCACCATCAGGACATTTCTCGGGGGGAGGCGGATTTTGCGTGGCCGCTGGGAGACTGGGGCAGGTGGAGATGAGGGAAAAGGGCCCCCGGGGCAGAATGGAGGGAGGCAGGACGAAGCCTTGCCTGTCCTGGGGGACCAGAGGGCACCCAAAGAGGAATGATGGGGACTCAAGCTGTGGGCATGATAGGGACAGGCGGGTCAGACTCAGCCATTCAGATGGATGCTACCTCCGGTCAGGCAGGCCCCCCTGCCCCAATCCACAACAGCCACATCAGCAGCCGGACACTCAGCTTCTGGGAACCCACTGACCGCTTTGTACGGACTGCACGGCACAGACACGTCTGCCGACCTGCTGGGGAGGGGGGCACTGCCGCTCGCCACCGTGGGGCAAAGCCAACGGGAGAAACAAAAAAGGAAACCTGATAAACAGTTTCCATACCCAACATTTTCCACATTCAATTATTTTTAAATTAAATAATCTCTCCCTAGAAGAAAAAGGAAAGTTCCCGCTCAGCTCAGCCCAGCCTCACAAAGCCCACATTGTGGGGCCCTGATGGAGAATGAGTCTCCTTGGAGCCCGCCCCTCAATGCCCCCTTTTATGCTCGTGCTCCCAGGCAGCTCCTCAACCGCTCCCACGTGGTGGAGACCCTGGCCCATGGCCACACGGCCTCTGTGGGGCTCTGTCGGCCCCCGGGAACCCGGGCAGGGGCATCAGGCAGCCCAGGCAGGGCGAGAAGGCCGCCAAGAAAAACTGAGCTACAGAAGGCAGCATGGAGGGTCTGAGGGGTGACCGGGATGGCATTCCATGGAGACCGGGTGACACATTCAGAACCAACCGCTGGGAGGGTGTGAGGCTCATATCCACCCCCCGGGGTCTGAGACCCAAGTCCTCGTCCTACCAGTTTGGTGTTCTTCAGTGAGGGGCTGAGCCAGTTTGAACCCCGCCATTGCTTGTGGCGTGGTGACAACAGTGCCTGTGCCAGCCACCTCCCTCCTGCAGCAGGGGTGACGGAGCGAGCACACAGACGTGCCCACGGAACCCTAAAGGCTGGGAGCTCTGGGGGCTCGGATCCCAGAGTTACCCCGGCAGAGTGGTTGACGCCAGACTCCTCCTTCTGCAGAGGACAACTCTAGACTCCGGACAAAATACATACATGAAACATGGATGGCGTTAGGGAGTGAATAAAAGCAGGTGGAAACATCAGGGAACCAACCCTTGAAAGAAAGAGCTGTACTGGTGAGGGTCCCCCATTGTCTGGCTTTTTGGCAGAGGCCACCTCCCTCTCTACCTGCAGTGGGGCCGCTGGAACTCCAGGAGAAAGCCCTAGTCTTAGCAGACAGAGGGGCCAGACGGGGGGGTTGGAGGTTGCCAGGGTAGCTATAAGTGGAAGGAGGAAATCCTGGAGAGGAGGGGGCCACACACAGGGGATCCCCAGTCTGCACTGAACCCCTCCAACCCCGGCTGACCCCTGCACTGGCCATGCCTGCTGGAGAGCAAAAGGGGCCCAGCCACAGGCAACGGCGGGAAGGTTCAAAGAGTGGAGCAGCTCTTCTAGCTGTTGTCCATCACAGCTGGTGTGAGAACATCTGGAATTGGAGTCCTGTCAACTCAGAGGGGCTTGGCGAACGCCTTTGACGTTCCATTAAAGCCCAGAGGGGCCAAGCCTTAAGAGTGAGCCTGATTCCCGAGAGTGAGAGCAAGGCTGAGACAGGCACACGCTGGCGGAGTATCAGCTCAGCTTCTGCAAGGTGAGCTCCTGGCAAGCAGTTGGGGACCGAAAGATCTACTTTAGGACAAAAACCAACACTCTACAGAGGAAAGCACAGACTCCAGGGTTTCTAAAATGTGTTGCGTCCAAAGCAATAAAATAAAAAGCAAGTGCCAAGTGTATAAGGAAATAGGAAAATGTGACCCGTAGTCAGAAGAAAACTCAGTCAAGACATGCTGACTCCGATGCGACCCGACATTGGGTTAGCGACAAAAACGTTAAGAGCAGCTACTGCAAATGCGTCCGAAGATATAAATAAAAAGGTCATTATGGGGAGCGAACAGATAGGAAATTCCACCAGAGAAATGGAAAACTTAGTGATGAACCAGACAGGATTTCTAGGACTGAAAAGGACCTGGTATGAAATGGACGTGTCCTCGGATGGGCCTGGAAACAAGCTGAAGGTCGTGGGAGGGAGCAAAAATGAACCTGGGGATAGAGTCATGGAAACTGTCCAGAGAAGATGATAAAAAAATATTGGACCAAAAATGAACAGAACCATAGTGACCTAGGGGGCACTATTTGGTGTATGTGTAACCAAAGTCCTAGAAGAAAAGAAGAGATGGAAAATGGAACAGAAGAAGTTTTCAAGAAAAAAAAAAAAAGGCTAAAAAAGAGCACTTACTGCAAAGCATTCAAAAGTACCCTCTAATCAAAGGACTCAGTTAAGGACGTGAAAAGGCAAGCCGTGCCCTGGGAGGAGATATTGGCCGTACATACAGATGACGGAGGACGGCGTCTTCAGAAGATCTCCTCAAAATCAACCCACACAGTGACGGACAATCCACTTAAAAAAAGTGGACAAAAGAGCTGAACACAAGTTTCACGAAAGCCGTTACACCCAAGACTAATAAGCACACGATGTGAAAGTCGGCTCGCACCACTAGTCATTGGGGGACGCAGCCTGAAAGCACGCGGAGACGCCGACCCGCGCCCGCTGGAGTGGCCAGAACCTGAGGACGGATGACAGTAATTGTCACGAGGGAAGGAGCAGCCGGGACAGTCGTCCGTGACCGGCAAGGATGGGGAGTGACTCCTTCCTTTGGAAAGCAACGGGGTGATGTCTTAGCAACGCGGACAGACACGCACCGGAGGACCCGGTGACTTTGCTCCTAGAGGACTTACTCAAGAGAAGGGAAAACTTCGGTCCACAAAGGCCCGTCCAGGACTGTTGGTCATGACTGTATTCACGTCCGCCCCGATCCAGAAATAACCCCACACACTGCGCCCACGGGACAACAGACCAACAACCCATGGTCCGCCGATGCCCTGGTGCTGCTCGGTGACAACAGAGAGGGCGTGGCCGGCGAACGCGGTGATGCCGCCGTGTTACAAACGTCGCTAGGTTGGGCAGAAGCAGGTGCGCAGGGGTGCAGACGGCATGGGTCTCCTGCTATGAATCTCAGGTGAGTCCCGGGACGCTAACCGGCGAAGAGCCAGGAATCGGAGCGGGGCTGCCCGTCTGCCCTGGGGAGCGCCGGCCGACCAGCCTGGGGGCCACACAAAGGCTCTGAGGTCGGTTCGGGTGGTGTCACGTCTGTCCCGAGCCTTCTGGGCGCAGCTCACCGTCTGCCCCGTGTACTGCTTCTGTGACGTATCATGCGTGTGGGGCTCCGAGGCCATGCGCCCTGGGCTCGATCTCGGCTGCACACCCCTGGCTGGACGGGAGGCTGCATGAATCTCCCACGGTTTCGGGGCCTCAGGTCTCTGGTCCCTGTGGATCGCGGTGACGGCTGAGTGAGATGACGCCCGTGAGCCCACAGACCAGAGCTGGAGCAGAACCAAAGCCTCGGCCCTTGTAAGCTCTTGCTGCGCTTCCTGGAAGTGGGCTGGAGCCCCGCCACGCTGCGGCCGCTTTGTCCAGCGAGCCACCTTCCCAGCAGGCAGAGGGCACGTGAGCCGGCGCCTGCTGCTGAGTCCCAGGTGGCCCCGTGGCTGCCCCGGACACGTGTGGTTCACTTCTCTCTCCTGGAACATCTCACACGTACCTGGAGCTCCTGCAGGAGGGGGGAGGGGTTTCTCTCTGGAAATACCCCTGAACTCCCACAAGGACCCCGTGTGGACTGTGGGCTTGGTGGTTCGTTCTAGGGTTTGGAGGGAAGAGCTGCCCTCAGAAGCCGTGCGCGTGCCTCTCCAGTGGCCCCTTCAGCCGAGGGAACCGGGCCTGGGGAAATTACTTGACCCTTTGGCCAGAATCAGGCTTCAGTCCAGTTTTGAATTTTATTTCTCATCTCGGAACTAAGAAGGTGACTGTGAGCCCCGGCTTCCTAGCTTCCCCGTTTCTGTCTGCTCCTCACGGCAGGCCGCGCTAGCCAGCCCGACACACAGATGGAGGCTGGGGGATGTCCCCAGTTCCTCATTTCAGGAGATGGTTACAAGGCACGCTGCTCTGTTTGCACCGGATGCTTCCTTTGCAGACTGGAAGCTTCCAGAGGGAATGGCGATCTGCACACACTCCACCCCCCCGCCCCTGGCACATGGCCCGGTTCCTGCTGGGCGTGAAGGAGGCTGGTGGAGCTCCGGTCACAGCCTCTATGACCTCCCCGTGAGAGCTGGGGCGGGAGCCTGGCTGGGGGCGGGGCAGGTGTCCCCGTGCACCCCACCAGTGTCGGTCCCTGTCTGAGCGCTTTGCACCGGGAGCTCAGGCCATCCTCCCCGTTTCCTCCTGGCCCATGGGGGCCTCTTCCCATCACAGCCAGCCACTCGGCTAACCAGAGTGTGCGGTGTGACGCGTCCTCCACCCTGGCCCGGACCTCTGGCCCCACACTGCCCGGCATGAGGGTGCCCTGGGCTGAGTCTTGCCAGACCCGTGCTCTGCCTCCTCCAGGAGGCTCCCAGCTGCTCTGTCGTCCAGAAGCACCCCCTCGCCAAGTGCCCCTCTCTGCGCCTCTCTCCTCCCCGTGCGGAGGGGTCTGGGGGCACCTTCCTTCGGTCACTCTGCGACTTCTGCTCCCCGTCCTCACCGATCCCTTTGCCTGCTAATTTCATAAAGAGGCCATTGTTCATCTAGATGGTCTTTACAGAAGCCCGTCCCCAGTGAGTGGAAACATTTAGTTAATAATTTAACACTGTGCTGTCTGCTGAGTTTTCAGGCCCCCAAATAAGATCGATGGGGCTAACAATTGGCTTATTGAGTTTCCTGGCTCCGTTTCCTGAAGACACAGACGAGCAGAGAACGGACGGCCATGGGGTGGGGGAGGGGAGCGCCGTGCAGGGAAGAAAAATGTAGATGGTATTGATGCAAGTTGTCAAAAATAATTGTTTTATTTTCGCTGGGAATGTTCCAGACACCCCCGGACGCACTGATCCGTGACGCTGGTTCTCCAGAAGCAGGAGTTTGGCATTTATGGCAATTCTGCGGCCTCTCCCGAGACGTCCCTCCAGTAAACACTTCTGCTCATGGCGCTCGTGGCATGACAGCCTAACCCCGAATTGTCTCAGGAGGGAGGGGGAGGGAGGGAGGGAGGGGCAGGGACCTGCGCCTCCTCCCCGCTGCCCTTCTGAGGGGCAGGTGGGAGCGGGGAGGACTCGCCCCGTGGGGTTAGAGAGGTCCGCGCCTGTGCGGGCTGTCGGGGATGTGCCGGGGTACGGGTCATTCACAGCCTGGAGAAGCAAGGGAGGGTAGGGCCCAGGCAGCGGGGCGAGACCCCAGCGCGACCTTGACCAGTGCTGCTGAGGACCCAGGGAGAACCCCAGACTTGGAGCCGCCACGTGCGGACCCTTCACAGGAAGCGAACGGCGATCCAGCTCCGTTGTGAGGACCCCGATGGCCGATCCTGGGTGGGGGCAGTGCATGACCGTCCATCCTGGGGGGCTCATGTCAGAAATTCTGCCGCAACTCTGCAGAGCGACAGGGGTCGGGTGGGGCACACCGTCCCCAGGCCCCGTGCCCGCCTGTCTGAGGGTTTTCCCAGACTCGCCTGCTGCCAAGAAGAGGAGCGGGAGGCCACCTGCTCGAGGTCCGCGGCCCCGGTGGGCGGGTTCGCTCTTCCCCGTGAGTAGGTGACTGTTGAGCAGCCAGTTGGGGAATGTACGGGACAGGGGAGGTGGTCATTTCCCGTGTCGCTGCTGGCACTGGGGTCTTGTGAGACCAAGGTGCACGTCTGTCCAAAGCCCCTCCACGCCTGGTCAGCCTCCCTGCCTGTGTCCCTCTGCGGGAGGAAGCCTCGAGGCCACCGAATTCCGGACCAGGCAGCTCCTTCTCCAGGGAGGTAGGTGCCTTCCCACCGTGCTCTGAGCACCTGCCAGGGCTGCCTGCTCAGGACTGTCATCACTCTCCATCCGTCTGTCCCTCCGTCCACAATTCCATGCACTAGTGCACTGAGGCCTGCCTGTGCCCCACTCCGGCAGCCATCAGGGCTGTAGAGACACCTTCTAACCCTGGAGGGCTGTTTCCACTGGGGCTGTGTCCCACGTGACACAGTCCAGCTACTGGGGTTTGGAGGACAGTGTGTCCCAGAAACTGCTTTAGGAGGTGAGTGATTAGGGACGCCTGAGGACCAGGAAGGCAGGGCTGGGAGAGGACAGAGCTGAGTGAAGTTTTCCAAAGTTCTCAATTCATGGCCTGAAGAGGAAACTGTCGTGAGAGGGTCCCAGGGCTGCTGGCCGCCCTGAGAACTGGGTCCTTTCTGCCAGCTGCGGCTTGGGGATTTCAGCACAGTCCTGCCAGAGGGCTGCTCACGGTCTGGTGGCCGCTGTCACACAGGGCTCCCTCAGCGGCCCATCCATAAGGGTTCTGTCTGCATCAACTCCAAATGCACCCCTGCTCCCAGCTTGGCACAGGGAAGATGGGGCTGGTATGGTGCCCGCAGAGGCCCCTGCCTCGTCCACACAGACAGACCTTCTATTCCACTCACATCTGGAGCCCCCGGAGGGCACGGTGGCCAGGACCCTCTGGGTTCCAGGCGTCTCCCTAGTGAGCCGAGGGCCTGGCCTGGCATCAGACCTGGGGGGTCAGCTCTGGAGCCAAGCCCTGGAGATACTCATCACCCCCGACCCTGTCAGCACACAGGGCAGGACAAGCAGCACCTCCATTTTGGAAGGAGCCTCTGAA
This sequence comes from Pteronura brasiliensis, assembly GCA_004024605.1. NCBI lineage: Eukaryota > Metazoa > Chordata > Mammalia > Carnivora > Mustelidae > Pteronura > Pteronura brasiliensis. The sequence continues at coordinate 72,157 of PJEN01002144.1, forward strand.
GTCAGTGAGTTGTGTTCTCATTTCTTGGTTGTTTGCTCAGATAATGGGGAGTAGATGGTCCATCCTGGTCCAACAGTACATTTGTGGAAAGCCCACGACCAAACGTTCGGGGGGCCTCTCCCGCCCTGCCCAGAGGAGGGAGGGCGGCCCCTGGCCCCTGAGGGGACATTGTATCTGAGGATGGTGGAGGGTTTCTAGAGGCACGTGGAAGCCTTTGCATCACTGTGGGGGGCTTGTTCGTTTTCCCTCCTCACTGTCAGATCCCGCTTTCTCCCTGGTGGAGTCTCCCTTGGAAATACCAAGGAATCTTGCCTGCAGCCCCAAAAGTGGTTTGCTTTGTTTCCCTAGAACTGGACAGATGACTACTGACTTGTGTGTGTGTGTGCGTGTGCATGCGTGGTGCCTGTGGACACGTGTGTGTGTGGCGGGGGGGGCCTGGTGTGTGTGCTTGTCTCTCCCCCAACCATTTCTCTTTCCAGCACCAAAGCTCAGGGGGTGTGGCTCCGGATCACCAGGTGAGGAGGGACTGAGAAAGCAAATCAGGAAGAAATCTTTCCTCCTGTGCCACTGGGTGCCCCAAGGAGAGAGAACAAATCAAAAACTGTCCCAAATCCTGCAGGGGGAAGGCTGCCAGCTCGGAGCTATGGAGGCTGTGTGGCGGGCACCCCAGCAGCCCCTCGCTGGCCCAGCAGTGCCCAGGCCGCAGTCCAGGAGCAGAGCCGGGGTGTAGCCGGCATGGGCTGCCCTCAGGGCACAGCCCTCCTCCCGCAGTTCCGCGGGGCGGGTCTTGAGCAGAGAGGTCCCTGCAGGCAGCAACCACACCTCGGCGGGTGACGCCCTGGGAACCCAGCCGGGTCCTGGGTGCTGCTCCCCCCGCCGCCCCGCTGCAGCTTATCCCAACTCCCACAAGGGCTGTTCTCTCCAACAGGAGGGAGGTGCCGGCTTGGCGAGGCAGCTGCTGGACGCTTCTAGCGCAGGAAATGTCCGGGAGGCTCAGCATCGGGAGAAAAACACGTCCACCTTCGTCTGCTCCCCTCTCCCTCCCGGTTTACCTTTCCGCGGCGGCGAGTGAGCATGTAGACGCTCACCGACACGCATGTGCACACACATGCTCGCTCACACACCCAAGTGTCTATCTCCATGCACGCATGCACACACCCCGTGATCTGGGGGGCCTGAAAGGCACACACATTGCATCGGCCCAGCAGGCCCTACGCTCTCCCTTCAGCTCCACAGTCCTCCAGAGACAGCTTCTGGGACGGGGGTGGCACATCCTGTTGGCGGTGTCTGTCCAGGGACCTGTCATGGCTTCCTCTCTCTGTGGCTCGCTGGGCCCGAGTCTGGAATTCCACGAGGGAGATCTGCAGGAATGCCAGCTTCCGACACCCAGAGAGTGAGAGGCCCTGGGCCCAGGTCGGGGGACCGGCCCCCGTGGCCCCCGTGACCCTGGCTGGGGCTGCCGACGTGTGCCCGAAGGAGCGGGCAGCCAGGGGCTCAGACCCGCCCGACCGCGGCTGCCTCCTCCGGGGCCAGGTGGCGCTTTCTCCCAGGACTTGGGACGGGTCACGGAATAAGGGTGGGTTCTGAAAGAAGTAGATGTCTTCCTTTGGAAAGTTTATTTGCAGATTTATGTCCGAGGCTGTATTTTTTTAAGCCTCAGCCTCTGGGGTTAGATCTCAGATGTCCTTCTGCCCACTCTGCTTCTTTGATGTCCTATGTATTTGTTTGGGCTGGCCGGGCAAGAGTCAAAACACACCAGCTCGGCTCTGCTAGCCGCACCCGCGGACACACGCCATGTGGTCGGGTCGGACGAGAGCGCACTCTCTGTGGGCGCCCGCGGGAGGGGCCTCCCGGTGTCCTCCGAGGTTTTCACGCCGTCCCTCGCTCAAAGTCAATAATACTCTTTCATTCACTTTCCAGAGCGGAAAGGCTGAGGAAGGGCTGCCTGCGAGGCCAGCTTCCTCGTGCCCGGGCCTGGCCAGGGCAGCCACCCAACTCAATCCACCCCCATGCAGGAGGCCCAGATCCCAGAACACAGACTCCGCGAAGCCTTCTGTGCAGAGCACCGGGGACGGTGCGCACGGGGACAGCTTCTGGGTCGGGCCAGAGCCTTGCCGTGAGTCCTCGGTCCTCTCTGGGAGACCAGGTGTGTCCTGTTTCCCCCCATGCCCGTGTTGAGGCGGGGCCGGGGCCTCTGGCTCTGAGCACAAAGGGGGCTGTTTTATGGGGGGGTGGCGGATGGCAGTCAGTCCAGGGCAGGTCCCCAATGTGCTTGGAAGCCGCCTTCCTTCGTTACCCGGGTTTGGTTGCTGGAGCTAAATCTGCTGAGAGAGGTGCCATCCGGCCCCTTCCCCATGGGCTCCAGATGGCTGCTGAGGCAGCATGCAGACCAAGCCAGGACTCCGGTGTGGCTGGCGGTGACCAGGGTGGCAATGGAGACATCCGGGGAACCATGCCCAGGTGGTTTCTGGGTGGGTGCCCCAGGGCCAGCTCCCACTGTCTCTTCCGTGGCCTCGGCACCTGGATTCCATGTCCTGCTTTCTTGTCCAGTGACAGGACTTGCTGGGCAGCTCCAGCAAGCAGGAAGAGTGAGGCTGGTGGTCTTGTGTCTGGCCGTGAACCCGGGAAACTCCGAGACACCACAGTGACTGCCTGTGGAGGATCAACTTCGGGAATGACCTGAGCGGCACGGAAGACGCTCGTCGGAGGGTGGGGGCTTGGGGCTCCTTCGCGACCACAGTATCTCTCTCAGACTTTGCGGCCTGGCTGATGGCAACTCCTGGACCCTGGACTGGGGTCCGGGTCTCTGGCTCTTCCCGTGGAAGCTTCCGGGCTGCACCATGGTCTGTGTCTGCTATCCTCGCTGTTTTCTAAAGATGACGTTGTGCTGGGTGTGGGGTCATGCAGACTCTTGTCCCCAGGTGCGGGGCAGCTCCGTGAACCCGTCTTTGTTTGACAAGGACCACGGAGCAGCCACGATCACACAGCTCCTGAGTAAGATGGGCACTAGGCAAGACGGACCCCGCATCCGCAGCGGGACCACGACGGCTTCTGACAGAGAGATGATTCTGGAAGAGTCTGGAGGAAAGCACCTTAGCCTAAGAGGAGAGACTTCCCTGGCACATTCTGGACGCCTGTCTCTGCTCTGATCCTGTGCTCTGGTCTGGGGATCATGGAGGGTTTCTGGAGGCTCACGGACGCCCACGACCCTGAAGTGAGATGCGGAAGTGAGGAAATGCTCCGGCACAGGCGCTCCAGAACCCGCGGGCTCAGGTGCAGCCCGGGACCCCACGTTCCTCATCCAGACCATCGGCCCTGGCCCTGTGGGCCCTCCTCCTGCAGCCACCCGCCGCCCCGCTGCACCCACCGAGCACAGAGAGGCTTGCATTTCCCTGGCCAGACCCCTTCCCTGACACCGCGGCCACACCTGCTCCAACCCCCTGTCTGGGGCTCTCCCAGTGTCCCCAGAAGGACGTACACCCACCTCCTCAGGGCACCTTAGTCCCTCTTCCACTCACTTCTGCTGCCCAAATGCAGACACTCTGTCCCTATTGGATTGGCAGGTAGACCAGACCACCCAGCAGTGCCACTCCCAGACCCCTCTGCCCCAAGTCCCTGAAATCCAAGCAGAACCTGGGACACAAGCGCTCGCAGCACTACTCACAATAACCAGCTTCTGGAAAGGCCCAGATGTCCATCGGCAGAGGACTGGTCCTCTCCCTACGACGCACTGCTACTCAGCCCTGAATGAGGAATCCGGGGCCGAGCCCGGCTGCATCGTGGTGCACCTCTGGAACAGTCCGGGGAGGGAAGCCCGACGCAGGGCTGCTCACAGTGGGATCCCTTCCACGACGAGTCCAGAACAGGCCGAAACAGAGCGGCAGAGAGCAGACTGGTGGTTCCCGGGGCCGCGCGCGTGCTCGGGGACAAAGCTGTTCCGGGACAGCAGGGACACGAGGGCCGTGACAGCCACGCCAACCGTGCATGTCCCAGAGGCTGTGGAACTGCACTTTAAAAAGGCTAAACCGGTAAATTTATGTATTTTACCACAATAAAATAAAATTAATCCTTGGTTCTTCAGACAGATTTGGGGAAAGAAACCCCAGAAAGCCAAAACAAAGCAAACCGGGCCTCACGACCACTTCGGGACCTGACCCTCCCCACCCTGCAATTACCGGTTCCCTGAGGACATTTCCCGCGGCGGCACCACAAGTGGGGCCCGTTTTCCTGGGCGGTGAAGCCGCCGTCCCCCCAGGACAGAAGGCGCGTGAGGGCCCGGCTGCCCCCCTTGCATGCGGCGGAGGCCCCAAAGCCCCTGTAAGACAAGACAGGGCCCCGCGCTCCGCAGAGCCGCGGGAGCCGAGGGCCGGCCTTGGCCGTGTGCAGGGCCGTCGCCCCTCGGCAGAGCTCCTCCCGCAGCCCCGGCCATCAGAGGCGTGACGGCTGCTTGTCTAACGGGAGCTCCCGCCTGGAACAACGGGGCCGCCTAATTGAAATGTATGAGAAACAATTAAGAGTAATTGGAATCAATTAATAGATGATTTTCTTGGGAACTAGTACACAACGTGAAGCAGGATCTAATTACAATTTCCAAGCGCACACACGTCCCCACTCAGGAGCGAGTGTGAGCGGCCGGCGTGGCCTCCTGAGCACCAGGATGGGCTGCGGCGACGGGAGAGGCCGAGCGCCAGGGGCACAGGGGGCAGCACGGGCTGGCACTCCCCGGTGGGCGGGTCTGCCTGGGACACGGCCCTAGGGCTCCCCCAGTCCTTGTCCCTGGCCCACGGCTACCCTTCCAGCCCCAGGGCCAGGCTTTCTTTAGTTTTTAAAAGATCTTATCTGCTTGTTTATTAGAGAGACACTGAGAGAGCACAGAGCAGGGGGAGCAGAGGGAGGGGCCCGGAGGGCGACGGTCTCACACAGGCTCCCTGCTGGCCGCAGAGCCGCATGTGGGACTCCATCCCGCGACCCTGAGAGCGGGGCCTGAGCTGCAGTGAAATCGACGTCTAATGGACCGAGCCCCCTAGGTGCCCCGGGCTTCGCTCTTCAGGGACGTGGTTGAGCCACGGCCCGGACACGGACACGAAGGTCACCCCTCCCTCATCCTTAGAGACTTGGGGACATCTGTGTCCAGTGGAAAAAGACTCCACGCTGCAGCCCCCGAGCCCCTCAGGGCTGTGCATGGAGCGGGCGGAAGGGGGATCCGGGCGACCGCACGCGGCCGTTCTCCCCGAAGAGAGGAGCCTGCTAATGAGGCCGCCAAGAGCCCAGGACAGGGGACCCAGGGGTGACGGCGACGCAGCCTCTTGCCAAAGCCTCGGCCCAGGGTGCCGGGCAACAGAGAGAAAGGCCACCTCCGCCTGTTCCCACCGGAGGGGCTGTCGGTGTCCCGGGCACCAGGATCCTGCTCAGCTGCTAATTAGAGGTTTTGGACAAACATGTTTTTCCTCCAGGATTTGGCTTAATTTTTAAAGAACAGGCCGAGAGAGGCCCCTCCCTGCGCTGCCCCCACCCCCACGCCCGCCAAGTTTCTGCCACCGTTTCAGTGGCTGCTTCTCCTGGAAATAGAGCCCGGGACATCTGCTCCTCGGTCCGTCCCTCCGTCCCCTTCCTCCGCTCCTTCAGCAAGGGTGTTCTGAGCACCCTCCGTGGGTGGGGTCTCCATGAGTCCTAATCGAGGGACCCTGGGATAAAGAGGGGCCCTGCAAAGCCTGGGGGGATGGGGGGTGAGGTGGGAAGCAGCCCCCAGACTCAGAATTCTGGTCGTTCTCCAAGGAATGTGCCCATCAGGTGTGCAAGGGGGAAGGGACCAGGAAAAGCTGCCATTGGCCAGGGCCAAGCCCACCAAGGTAAGGGGGCTGGAGGCCAAGGCCCCCCCCCCCCCCCCCCCCGGCAGGCTCTGCAGGTGGCCGTTCCGGGCTGGCAGGCAGGAGCCCCCTGGGGCTGCAAGGGGCTGCGGTGGGCAGGGGCCTGTCAGTGTGGCTTTAGTGTCCTTCCTTATCAGATGGAATCTGGCTGCTGTGTGACTGTCCCCTGAGCCCGGTGCTCCGGCATTCAGGCCCACTTCCTGTGCACTGAAAGCCAAGCTCTGGGCACAAAGGGCCGGCTCTTATCTCCGCCCCCTCTGACCCCAGGCCTGCACCGGAGGCCGGCTCTGATTTCTGCCCCTGAGCAGCAGGTGAGAAAGTCTCCGGCTGGGGAGCATGGGGCAGGGAGAGCAGAGGGCTCCCCGGAGGAGGGGGCCGCAGGCTCAGCCGCTTCTTTTTCAGCTGGAGTAAGCCAAGGCGGGCTCCCTCATTCTGCCCAAAGATCCCGGGATCTTGCAGGGTCTGGGCTTCCTCAGGAGCGTCTCTAAACACCCAGCCCCACCACCCTCCCTGGGCTTGTTTGTTTTCTCCCGTGGGACTGTGGGGTGGGTGCAGACAGAAAGGGCTGTGCAGCTTGCCAGCGAAAGGAGCCGGGGCTGGGTGGGCCGGTGGGGCAGGAGGGAGGAGACTAGAGGGGACGGCAGCAGGCAGGGAGAACAAGGAGAACAGGGGTTCTCTGCAGCTCTGCAGCCTGTGCCCTGGGCTCAAGGTCAGTGTCAGGCAGCGGCGGGCAGCTCCAGCCAGGCAAGGGTTAAACGTGCCGTGTGACTTGACAAGTCCAAGGTGAAGTGGGTGGCCAGAAGTCTCAGAGGCGTCCTTAACCCCTCTTGGCTGGGAATTCCAGCTGTTGTTCTCCAGATAGCCCCCATCATCACTTGTCACAGAATTGGAGACGGGCAAGACGGGCTGGAGCTCTTAAAGGGGCCGCGAGTCAGAAACCCTCCTCCCCTGGGGACAGGCTGCTTTCCCCAGCTGGCACCTGGGTGCGTCTCTTCCCAGCTGAAGAGCTCAGCTCAGCCCTACACAAACCGGCTCTGCAGGCCAGCAAGGACTCAGGGTCAAGGCAATGACAAGGCCTGCATGACCAGCGGGAACCTGGGGCCCTCCTTAAGGACGTGCCCTCTGGAACCTTCAGACTAGAAGCGCCCCTCTTCCCACGACTCACTCCTGACCCGCTGGGCTTGGCGGCTGGGAGGGGAGGGCTGGCGTCCCTAGGAGCTCAGCCACAGGGAGTCCTGCTCTGCTTCCTGTGCCAGTCGGAGCAGCACGTGGGGCTCCTAGAAGGGCCGCTTCCTGCTGGGCCCAAGGCTCCTTCCTCACTCTGGGTTGCTTTTACGCTGCAGTCAGAAAGGTTCTAAATGGTGAGTCGAGTGCCTCAGCCGCGAAGTTCTCCAGCGCCCGTGGTCACCCCGCTCTGCTCTCTGCCAGGCCCCGTGGGGAGGTGTGGCCCCCATGAGCCGGCCGCGGTCCCAGCTCCGGGCTCCCCCAACTCTGTTCTTGCAAAACTGGACGCCCAGATCCAGACCGTGGGGTGCTGGGGGTGCTAGGGGATGCTGAGTGGGAGGGGCCCCACGCCAATGCTTCACCTTTTAGATAAAGAAACCAAAGGAGAGCACTCCCTACCCAGACTCACAGCACAACCCCTGCCCACCCTAGAGCTCTGAGCCCCAGGTCCCCCCCCAACTTCCCCCTGCACAGCGCAGTTAGAGCCCCCCACTTCCGCTGGCTGCAGCCCTGCCCCCAGCACAGACCCTGGGATGCCACATCGTCCAGAACAGGGCCCTTGGGAGGGAGGAATAGGTGTGCACTGTCCTAAGCTGTGTGTACAAGCTTCACAGAGCCGAGGTGAAGGCCTCGCTCCGGGGGTGTGTCCTGTCCCCTCCAGGGCACAGTTCCCGCATCCAGTCTGGGCTCCCCCACCATGTTGGCTCCCCCCAAGACTGCGCCCATGCCCAGCTTTAACAGAACACGTCAGATGGCTTTGGGGACAGCCTGGGGACATGCTGAGTTCCACTGCTTCACACGCGCTGGAGGAGAAGCCGACGGTCCAGCTCTGTGCTTCTTGCCTGTTTATGGCAGGGAAACTGAGGCATTCAGGACCACAGCCAGCTGCAGAGATGCAGCACCAGCTCTCGGTGGCCCCAAGTCCTTGCCACTCAAGACACCTGAGCCCAGTTCTGTAGGAGTGAGGGAGGGTTGTCCCAGGGTCTCAAAGAACTCACTCCCAGGACAAAAACATGTCTGCGTGGGACCCCGTTTATCCCAGAGGAGGGGCAGCGTCCTGGTGACATGGGTGTCCGCCGCGTCCTTTCGGCCCCAAACAGGATGCACAGCCACCGCCCTTGGACGAGGAGGGTCTCTGCACATTTCCTACTCCCTTTGCGAGAACCCCAGTGGCCCTCGAGTGAGAAACCCGCCCCCACCCCAGGACGCTGGGCCGACACAGTGGGTGGCCATCTTGGCCAGGAGGTGCCCCGCTCCACCAGCCGCGACACCTGGCAGCGGTCCCCGTCATCTCATCAGTGGAGGCCGGATCACGCGGGTCACGGGTCACGCGACTTACTGCTGGGGTAAGCAGAATTCTGGCCCGGGCCCCACCGTGTTTGCTAGTCCCGACTGTGCGGATGGGGGTATCGAGAGAGCCTCCAGGTGTGTCCTCAGGGAGGGTGGGGTGACGGGACCGAGGGGCCCATGTCTGTGGAGACAGGGAGACCGGCAGGTGGCAGAGGGGTTCCAGCCAGACGCCGTGGGCTGAGCTGTGTTCTCGCAGGCGGACCCAGCATCTCAGAACCCACCCCTGCGGCGGCCCGAGGTGCTGCTTCCCCCTGAAGCAGGGATCTCAAGTGCGGAGTCCTGTGGGGAGAAGGACACTGGAGTTCGGACAGAGTCTCATGAGGGCGCGGCTGGGGGCTCTGAGGGGACTCGATGCTGAGTGACAATTCAGGAAAAGAAGAGGGATGTTGAAACAAAAGATTTGAACTGCCAAATATTAGATTTAAAGGGCCGGCACCTGCCTGTCCACCTTTAGGATGGGGTCTTCCTGCTGGACCCAGAGACTTTGGGGTCCCTAGCCCACCCGCGGTGTGCACGGCCCTTTTGTCCCAGGAGGGTGGTCTGTGGTGGTCCGCGGTGACCTGGAGGCTCTGAGAGCTCTTGTCTCTCTCAGATGGGGAGATTCGGTGCCAGTGAGGGAGCAGGAGACCCTCTCCTGTGCCCCAGCCCCCAGACACAGCAGCCTCCTCTCCTGTCAGGGCTGGGGGCAGCTTGTGGGAGCACAGAGCCAGAAGGCCGGGCCAGGAGCCTGAGAGCTTCTGCGGGTCGGCGCCGGTGGGGACAGATGGCCGCATCCCGGCCCCACCCTCCGCCCTGGGCTCTGGCTCCAATGCAGGGCAGGGCCCCTTCCTTCTGCTCTTAGGGTTAACCCTTGGCGGGAGCGGCAAACACATGCAGGGGTGAGGCTCAGCGTGTGAGGGCTGCACAAGGAGGAGGGAAGTCGTCACCTGGGCCATCGCCCTTGCCAGACCGGCCTCCAACCCCTTTCAGACCTCTCCATGGTCCCTATAGTGGGTTTAGCAGGGCTCCCCTAAGGTTTGCGTCTGCCCAGAACCTCGGAACCCTCCTTCTTTGGAAGTAGGGTCTTTGTAGATACACAGGGAGAAGCCATGTGACCCCAGAGGCAGAGGTCGGAGTGTGGGGTCCACACCAGGACAGAGTCCCCTCAGGGTCCCCAGAAGGAACCGGCCCTGTGACACCGTGATTTCAGCTTCCCGACCGCAGCCCTGAGAGAAGACAAGAGCTCGGGTCTAAGCCTCCCCGTGCGTCGCTATGGTGGCCCCGGGACACTAATCCCATCCCCGAGTGCCGTCCCCAGGCCCAGGTGCCTCTGTGGGAAAGCCCCCGAGGCCAGTGGTCAGGGTCACAGAAGGGACTGCCCTGCTGTGTGTCCTACACACACGTCAGCCGAGGGGAATCCCCACCCCATGGGTACGTCCACTGCTTTGGGCTCCCAAAGGAGTGCTGACCACCAGGACGGCGCCCGCCCTGACACTATGTCTACCTGGGGAGGGGGGCCCTGACGTCACGCTGAGAGCCCCCTCGCTCTGATCTGTGGGGCCGGTCACCCCACGGGGGGCTTTGGGCTTTGCGCCTTGCAGGCAGCCAGAGAGCTCCTGAAAGCTACTCTCTGTGTCCCTCAGAGAGGGTCTGGGGGTTTGGGGTAACCACCTTAAGAAAGCGTTTTCCTGAAGTCAGAACGCAGAGAGCAGGGCCCCAGAGGGGGTGGGCTGGTGGGACGCCCTGTCCGAGGGGCTGTGGCTCCCTCTGTGTGTGGCCCCCCAGAGTGAGAAGTGGGCCCTTGCCCGGTAGCTGGGGACTGTGCCCAGACCCTGGGGGCGTCCTTCCACAGAGCGACTGGCACCCCCCGGTGCGGGCCCTGGGCCCAGGGCCCAGGCTGTCCGTCTTCCAGCCCAGGGGGTGAGGACCGTGGAGCCATTCCTCAGGGAAGGAAGGAGTGAAGGGGTCTGTCACATTTGTGTCTTAGGATGGCCTCCCAGCCCAGCAGCAAGGCGGGGCCTGCACGGCGAGGCTGCCTGGAGGCTGCTGGGAGTTTCTGACAGAACAGGGAAGAGGAGAGCCCAGGACAGTCAGGACGAGCTCAGGGGAGGAGTGTGGGCGGGACCGGAGGGGTCCGCCCCGCAAGGCCCCTTCCTTGGAGCACCCAGTGACCCCCGCCCGGCTGGGAAACTCCTGCCCTGGACCACCCCCCCTACCCGCCCACAACCATGGCATGGCTGGGGAGGGGGGACAGGTCGCCGGAGACACGGTGCTCTGTCCAGGCTGCACCAAGTCTGATCCAGGCTGTTTCTCTGGCCGGAAGGTGAGTGTCCAGGAATGGCCAGTGCCCTGCCTGCGAGGCCTGCCCCCCGGGGCTCCCAGGCCAGAGTCCTTCTTCAGCCCAGACCTCTCTTCCATCCTGAGACTAGGCAGAGCGTGAGCCCCTCCTCGCCTCCTTTCCGGCCAGGACACTGTCCCGGCTTCCTGGCCTGCCTGCGGCCCCAGAGCCACAGGGAAGTTCTGCACACGCGGAGCTGGGGCCGTCGGCGGCTCTCGAAGCTGGAAAGGCCTCTTGACATCATTACCTAAGCTGTCCCGTTGCACCTGCCTTGCCAGAAGCTGCAAATACTCAGGGAAAACGTGCTCTTTGTTGACAAGGTTCAGGATGGGGCCTCCCAGCTTTACTGCTCCGGACGAAGGGCCGTCAGACCTGCGGGGAAGCCTGGGGTCCCGGGGCCCCTGCACGCCCTCCAAGGGGCTCTCTCTGGTTCTGCACCTTTGGTCCCCAGCCCCTGCGTCGGGGGCAGGGATTCCCTGGCTAGGGCTGGTGGGGTGTCCCCTGGTCCTTGCGAACCGCCCCCCGGGGGGTCCCAGGGCAGAAGCTCCTTCTGAGAACGGGAAGGAGATGTTCTCCCATGTTGGAGGGCCAGAGATGGCCCGTCAGCCTGCGGAGCAGGATATGGGCTCGGGCTGTGCACGGGGCATGAAGGTCAGACTCAGACCCCTACCCACTGCAGCCTGAGGCTTCTACCTTCCTTCCAATCTGTCCTGAGCCCCGGCGGCCGGACTCGCAAAGACCCCTTAGGGGTGGTGGGTGTCTTGTCACTCTCAGCCTCACGGTGGGCCCCAACCGACACCATCAAGGAACAGGGTGCTTGTGCCGGGCTCCCCCGGGCTCCTGGGTGCTAAGTGCCCAGAGAGACCCCTGGTCCCGGGACCCCAGACCAAGAAGGTGACAGCAGCACCTCATTTCTGCATCCAACGCACACAGCGTGTACCAGCGGGAGGCCCACAGACATCCCCGGACCACTCCCTGTGGGGTGCTGGGTTGCCCAAAGCCCATGGGCCAGCTCCACACCGCTGTTCCCCATGGCCGTACGGGACCCAGAACCCAGTAGGGGGGCATTTCCTGGGAGCCAGGGGCTGCCTGGAATGCTGCCCCACAGCCCCCCGCCCCCTGCCCACACTGGCCAGCGCCTTGCTCTTGGCACCCAGGAGCCCGGGCATCCGACAGCCTGGAAGCTGAGCCCCATCTCGGCAGAGTCTGACCCGCGGGGAGCCACCAAACTGAGCCACACGCCGGAAGTCCAGGGCACTGTGAGCCCCCACTCTCAGAAATAAGACGGAATTTTCTTTCATTTCTGTCCCGGGATTGGCAGGGATGGCGGGTCCCCAGCAGCGAGGAGGTCTGTGTGGAAGAAGGGAGAGGAGCGCACGGGGTGAAAGTGGCCGGGTCCTGGGGGGCAGGATGCTCTGCCGGGTCCTGGGCGGCGTCTGGGGAGAGGCTCGGACCTCAAGGGTGGGAGTTCCTGCGTGCATGGCCTGCCTGTGACGTCTGGGCCCGTCCCGGTCTCAGAGGACAGAGGGGCCCACAGACCAGCAGGACACCCCGGCCGCTGGCCTCAGAGTGCTTCCGGGGCCAGGACCGGCCGGCGAGCGCTCACTGCCCTGTCCATAGGCCGCAGGGGCTGGGCTTGGCCAGGGGTCTCGACTGTTTTTAAATTCCGTTCTTACAAGGAGCGGGAGCTCTACAGGCTCTTGAGGGATGAGAATGATGTAACTTGAGTCAGCCATCGATGGCTGATCCCAGGCCCCCGTTTCCTCTCTCTCTGGGCCCCAGAGGCAGCCTGGCGAGCACCCGGCTTTCACAGATAACCACTCACCCCCACGCTCACGCCCTGCCCCATGCAGCACACGTGTGTGCACCCTCGGAGGCCCCCCCGCTCCGGTCGGCCCCGCTTCAGGCTTCACGGGGATGGGGTGCACCCACACGCCTCCAGCCTCACGCCCGTCCCACTTCTGGCCTCCCTGCATTCCGGTCCCTTGGTGAAGAGCCCGTTGGGCTGTACACACGGTCTGGGGCCACCCTCCACCGTGCTGTGTGACAAACCAGACCCCCGCATCCAGCCTCCGTCCCTCTGAGAGTGAGACAAAGTGTGTCTGGGGGCTGGGGCCGCGCTGCCTAGCTGTGGTCACAGACGAAGTTGGCGGGGAGACGGGCGGGCAATGTCCCCTCTAGACGATGACCCCCGCGCACCCCCGCCCTGGGCCTGGCCTCCCCCGGCTCCTCGAGGGCCCAACTGGACCCGGCTGAGCAGGTGTAGCTCAGAAGCTCTTGCTGTCACGGTGGTGGCGGGGTGGGGAGGGCGGGTCTCTGAGTCACCTGGAGAAGCCTGTAGAGGGATGGATGGAGATCAAAGAACTTTGTCTTATCTCAGGAGGACCTTTGTGCGGTGCTGGGAAGGTGGCTTCCGCACGAGGTGTTGCTTTAGGAAGGCACGTCCGCGTTATCGATCCTCTCTACCTGCTCGGGGTCAAGGTGGACAGATGCAGACTTTGCGCCCTGGGCTGGTGATAACAATGGCCCGGGCCACCCGTTCCTCACAGGTGCGCCGTCAGCCCCAGGGCCCTACCCCGCACCTCCTGTGGGGCGCCCTGTGGGCAGCCCTGCCTCGGCCTCTCCAGGCCCACCCCGCACAAATGCTCAGACACGCGGGCACATGAAGGGCACCACCTCGCATTCAAATTCCCGGGGACCTGTAGGATCAGGTCCTTAACACACAGCAATTTATTTTCCTGTCTTTGTCGGATTTACGTGTTTCCTTAAATTCTGTGTGCTGGAACCTTCCACCAAGGCTTCGCAGTACCGCCTACTGACGTAGAGGGCGTGGGGCACACCGTGCGCAGCTCAGCCTCCAGGAAAGAGGAAGTAGGTCTCTGCTAAGACCGTACCTGGCCACTGTGCATGTGAGTCCTGAGCACCTTCCCCGAACGGACAGCCTTCTACTCTCCCCTTCCTGGCCCCCTGCCACGTGTAGGCAGGGTTGCCCTGAGTGGGACGGTGGTGGCCCTGAGTCACTCAGCTGTGCCTGCCAGAGGCGGGAAGCCCCGCTCATCTGACCCTTGCGGCATCTGTCTCAGCTTCCCTCGAGTGCGGGTGGAAGAGGCCAGAGCTCTGGGGAGAGTCGTGTGAAAGCCACGGGACGAGCGCACACCTGCACACGGACAACGGCTCCTGGGGACGTCAGACGGGTGCTCAGACCTCCCCCCACCCACCGCCCACTCCATCCCTGGAGCCGGGGCCGACCAGCAAGACGCCCACGCTGGGAGGCTTCTCTCCCTGTCTGTCTTGCTCCCACGCTCTCTGCACCTGCTTCGATGGCCTCAGACTTGTGCCTCGGGCTCTGCTGGAACAGGAGGCGAGTTACTGCCCACATCATTCCCCACTGTTTCCCCCCTGCCCCCAAGGCTAAGGCTCCCGAGCCAGAGAAGGCAGGACTCTTTGGAATAAGTGTCCAAGCATTGGGCTCCGGGGTGGCTCGGTCAGTGAAGGGTCTGTCCACATTGGGCTCCCTGCTCAGCAGGAAGCCTGCTTCTCCTCCATCTCTACCCTTCCCCAATGCTCCTGCCCCCTGTCTCTCTCTCTCTCTCTCCCAAGCATGTCAGAAGAAAACTGGCCGGTTTTGACTCACTCTTCAAATATCGAGTCTTATTGCCAGCTTCTCATCTCTCCTTTGAGCTTCAGAGGGAGCAGGAGGACCCCATGCAGAGCCACGTGTCCACGACCTCCTCCCAGCTGACCTCCTTGTTCCTCTATCCCTGCTGGGCTGCAGGGGGGACAGGGAGGTGGCCTTTGGAGCTGCCAGACCCCTGACCACAACATCCTCATTTGCATATCCCGCAGAAATGCTTCTGGAGGAATGTTCTCCTCCCAGCTTCTCCTGCAGACGGCGGAAGCGGGGCACGACTGGGTCGGAATTGCTGGATGTCACGGCAGATGGGACGCCACGTTAGCAGCCACTCATGGTCTTAAAAATGTGAATGAATTTTAAAATGTAAGTGAATTAATTATGGAGCTCAGGGGCTGTCCTTTCTCATCCCCAGTTGTGTTTTTCCGGGGGAAGCGGGCAGTGTGCTGGCCGCGGGCACAAACCCCTCGGCATTTTGGTTACTTTTTATTATAACGAATCTTTCAAGGAGCAGGCGGGAAAGACACCCTCTATCGCTTCCCGGCGAGCTTTCAGCATCTGGACGGTACGCAGAGCTTACCCATCTGCTTTGGGTACTGGCGCTTTGGAAATGTGGTTTTTGGGATCCCCCACCTTACAAGGAAGTTCAAGGCCACGTGGGATTGCTGGCAAGGAGGGAGCGAAGAACCCCAGGTTGGAAAGGAAGCGATCTACCTGTGAGTGCGTGTGGACGCGGGAGCGTGTGTGTGAGTGTGTGTGCACGTGTGCGCGTGACGGGCCGAGGCTTCCCCTCCCACACGGTCCGGTGGACGTTGGAGAAGCAGCAGCAGCGGCAGGGCACGAAGAAAGAGGAGACCGTGACGATGAAAAAATCGGAAGCAGATAATTTTCTCCAAAAACACGCACAAGCTCGCGCAGCGCCCCTGCCACCGCGAAACCCGGAACAAGTCTGAGAGAGCGGGAGGTTAGCAACCTGACAAGAGGGAGCAGAAAGGAGCTTGCGAGATGCTCTTCATACAGTTATTAAAAGTCCTATACGTGTCTTCCCTTGTAATTGAATTTCACCGCATAATTGAAGAAAAGCCACACAAAAAAAACTTGTAGTAAAAAACTGGGGTATAATTTTCTTCAATCAACTCCGGCTCATGACTGCAATTACCCCGAACCCTTTGCGAGGCTCGCTGTGGCGCTCGGGGCCGGGCTGGGGCCGCCGTGGGTGGCGTCTTTCATGTGCTTCTCAAACCCTTCTTTATTGTACAGTTTCAAATTAGCGCTAGCAGCAATGAGCAAATTTGATAATTCGATCTCAAATTAGTTAATGTAATGTGCCAGTAACCACTAACTAGTGCATTACAAAGAGGAAAATGTATCTTTTTGGGGTTGGGATATAAAGTTAACCAGCCTGTCATTTTGCCTTTGGAAACTTTTTTGGTCTTTATCAAAAGGAAATAACCCTATCAGGAGCGCGCATCCCTCGCGGACCGGTGGTGCTGGGGTGAGGAGGCTGGGGTGTGTGGCAGGCTGGGTGCCCGTGACGCTGGCCCCGCCAGGCCTGCCCTCCGAGGGCGTCCCTGAGCCGCCGGCCCGGAGGCCAGGCCCGGTGAGGAGCGGGGAGGCCCGGGGGACCCGCTCCTGGGGCGGCTGTGCAGGGAGAAGCTGGTTCCCGACGGAGAAGTCGGATCTGGGCAGAAGCGAGAGGCTGCGGGAGCCCCCGACACCCTCTCTGGAGACGTCTGTGGTCTGCGCCTTCACCCGAGGACCCTGGCCCCCCGGGCCCGCACCCAGCTTAGTGGCGGAGCCCGTGGCAAGAGACGGGCGCCCAGAGAGACCTCGCACCTGGCTCTCCCCCTGCCCCACCGCGTCGGCGGGGATCCTCGGCAGGGTCAGGGCCGGCCCGGAACGTCCTCCTCAGCTCGTCACTGTTGCTCCCCGAGCAAGTGCCAGCGGCGTCCCCAGGGACGCCTGCTCCCGTCATAGGAGCAGAGCCACCGCGGCAAACATCCCCGTGTCCCGCCGCACTGCACCCCTGCACCTGGCCACACTGCGCCTCTGTGTCCCGCCACACAGCATCCCTGCTTCCCGCCTCACTGCACCTCTGCGTCCAGCTGCACTGCACCCCCTGCGTCTCGCCACACTGCACCCCTGCATCCCACCACACAGCACCCCTGCGTCACACCGCATGGCACCCCTGAGTTCCGCCTCACTGCCCCCTGCGTCCCGCCGTACTGTACCCTTACATCCTGCCCCGCTGCACCCCTGCATCCTGCCACGCTGCACCCCTGCTTTCCGCCACACTGCATCCCTGCTTCCAGTCCTTCACTATTCACTCCTTTTCTCTTCCCCGCCCCTCACCTTTCTGGTTTCCTCCCCAAGTTTGGTGGATACTGTGGTTGTGAAACGGGCACCCATTCTTCCTGGAAGCTAGACGCTGGGACCTGGGAAACCTGGAGCTCTTTCCGGATGGACCTGATCTGTGTGTCTTGGAAAAGGACGGTTTCCTCCGGAACGCAAGGCTGGCGGCCCCCTCCCCCATGGCATGGGGCAAACGCCACCCGTAAAGCCATGTAGAGGGCTGGAAAGACTTTCGAAAGCTTCCCCGTGGCCATGAACTTGCTCCTCTAATCAGAGCTGAAAGGTCCCTCCCCGCCCCCACCCACCCTCCGTCAGTGACAGACGACCCTGCCTGAAACGGTTTAGAAGGAACAGGAGAAGCTCTTTATCTGTGTGGCCGAGCCCATTCGCTCCGGCAGAAAGCCCCGGCCCCTGTCCGGCTGAAAGCCGTGGCTTGTTCTCTCATCTGATGGATGAAAGGAATTTGGAAGCCTGATACCGTCCCCTGAGATGTCATTCCAACCCTCAGATACCTTCTCCAGGCCGGGCCACCGCCACTTGCAGCATCCCTCCCTGCCCCCCGTCATCGCGGGCCCTCACCTCGGAGCCGCGCTCTAATCAATAGAAACCAGAGTGACCCGGGGGGTCTCCAATTGGTCGACCAGGAAAGTAAAAACATGATTAGAAATGAAGTCGCTAGGGATGCTCTAAATTGGAAGCCTTTGAAACCGGCCCAGGCAGATCGGCTTTCCTTCACGGGGGGGGGAGGGGGGGTTCTTGTCAGTTTTCATGTAAACGAAAAAGATGAAAAATATAAAAGACAAAGCCTGTGACCCCTCCTCTCTGGGCTGTGCGGGGACAGGGCAATGTTCTCTTGGCTCATTAAAAAAGTACAACAAAGAACAACAAATTGTTAAGTGTTTCCTCTTAAAAAGAACAAAGAGAAAGCCGCAGGTCTTAATGGTTCTTATTGATGGCTCATAGATGTGCCCATGTCCTTCAGCTAGACGCGCCTCCTTGGCCAGTCCTCCTGGTTTTATTCCAAACCCCCTTCCACCAGGCACCAGCCCTCCCCCCCCATAATAACTCAAACAAACTTTAAAATCTATAGATGCGTTCCAGGGTGATGGATTTGCCCCTCTTCCTGAAACTCAAATATAAATCCCCAGCCTTCTGCAAAGTAACCACGGCAGCTTGATTTATCTGGGTGGCTGTGCCATTGCCCTGCAGACTCTCAGAAACTTGGAAAGGCAAAGAATGCAGGGAGAGGGAGGGGGGAGGGAGGGAGGGGGGACGAGACAGAGAGAGAGGGAGGGGTACGGGAGGAGAAGGAGGGAGAGAGGGAGGGAGGGGGCTAGAGCGAACATCTCCCAGGCCCTGTTGGGGTTCCCGCCGGCCCCCCAGGGGCTTTCCCCAGAGGGGGTAGGGAGGGGCCGCTCAGGGCAGGCTCAGGAGCTCAGTCAATCCGTCTTTGCCCGGATGTCACTAATCTGCACGTCCCTCTTCTCGTGTGATGTTACCATCGCTTTATCGTGGATGGGCTATGGAGACATTTGGAGCTGCTACTGTCGTAATCGGTCCAAGATGAATAGGGGCGCAGGCTGAAAGAAACTCCCCATTTCCTGCCCCATCTGTCTGCCAGACCGCGGCCGTGGGTCAGGGACACCCTCCCTCCGGGCTGGTAAGTGCAGAAAACGAAGCAGCTGAACCCAAACCAGAAGATCAAAGCCCAGGAGAGGAGGAGGAGGGTCGAGTCTTCTGAGAACAAACTGGGCCTGGGGGCCACGGCGATTAGGGGGAACAGCACAAAACCCCAACCATCCTCCATTCGCAGAGGGAGAGGGGCCGGCAGGTGACGTCGGCTCCAGCGCTGTGTGGACACAAGGAGGTCGGGGGCTTCGCCAGGTGGGGGGCTCAGATGCTGGAGTTCCTCGTCCTTGTGGCTCTGTGACCTGCCGGCTCTGGGTCATGGGCTCAGCCTCCGGAGACAGACACGCTCTCTCCCCACACCCCTCCCTCTCCCCACTCTCCTCTCCAAGGCCAATTTAAAAACAGTCTTGGCCACGACAGAGTCGAGAAGAGCCAGGAGGAGTGGTGCTGAGTGGCTGAACTCACACTCACAGTGGCCTCGGCCCACGGTGCCCAGGTTCCAAGCGTCTTCCTCTCCCACTGCGTAAAGTGTCTTGTCACCCTCCTGAGAACCCCTGCACCCAAAGCTTCCCGGGTCACCCCGGGACCCAGGCTTTCCTTTCCTAGATTTGAGGGATGGTGAGGTGGCTGGTCTGTCTCTTGACCCCCATCCCCTGCGGGGAGGAGGGCGTGTTCCTGGGAGCCGGTCCCACACCTCCAAAAACCAAGTAGGTGGACCCGTTTCCCGGTGCCCCACACTCGATGACTCATTAATTACATTTTATATTCAAATGGACGAAACCCGCACCCCGGCCACGTCTTGCCACGGACGGCAATAAATCGCAGCTGGGAGCTAACAGTGCTCACATTTGCTGCTGTTAATTCTTCCTGTTTCTGGATGCTGGGCCGGGTCCAGCCTCGCGGCGTTACAAGCTTTCCTGCTGGAGAGCGAGGCCCCAGGCTGCGTTCCAGTTCCAGCTGGCAGCTAATGCCTTCACACATTCGCAGATCCCAGGCCCGGGCAGCGGGGAGCCCAAGGTTTGCTGGGGTCAGCCCGTGGCAGGGCCCGGGCCCCGGGAAGCCTTTCTGTCCCGGGGGGCGCACAGGGTGGGACGGGGCCTTAGCGGCCACACCAGCCCGCTCTTTCTCCTTCAGGGAAAAAGTTTCCATCCACGTTTGATTTGTCTTTCTGCTTGGTTTCTGTGCTCCGGACACTGGTGGGCAGGGCCGTGAGCATCTTCCTGGGCTGACCTTGACCTCCTGGAGCGGTGGCCAGCTTCGCAAGCACGGGCTCCTTCTTCTCACGGGCTTCTGGTAAATGCCGTTGGTGGTGTCTGGCTGCTGTGCTCTCCCTTTCTGACTCACAGCTTCGGGGTTGACTAATCCTGAGGGCCAGCGTGGGTCCAGCTTCAGGGGTCCCCAGGGCAGAGCCGAGCGGTGAGTGTCTCAGGGACAGGGCGGGGGACATTCCTTTCTGAGGACTGCTCTGGCCTCACTGCGCAACCCCTCGTGGGCAGGAGGCCGCAGATGAGGCCACGGAAACCCCATCCCCTTCAGCATCGCTGCGTGGGGAAGGGCACTGACCACGGTAGGACGGGGTGCCCCAGGTCCCCCCGCCGGCTTGGGAGACTTCATGTGGAACGCAGCCCCGGCCCCGTCCTGCGCCGCCGTGTGGGAACACGGCTCCTTCTGCGGGTCCGCTCAGCGCTCCGAGAGTCCTTCTGTGACACACGCACGCCGCACTTTCCACGGTGTCCGCCTGAACCACACGCGGTGTGTGTGAGTGCACACGGCTGTGTGTGTCTGACTTGAAAGCCTTTCTCCCTGCATGTCAGGATCACACGTGTTCAAAATCCAGGCACACTTTTCAGAAGTTATTTCTGGAAAAATGTTGAATCTCATAACAGCAATAAAAGGAAAACACTGCCTCAGCCAACATAAATGTCTCTTTGGAACCCGTTTGAAAAGCCCTGGAATATTTGCGTGGGGTTGAAATTCCAGCCTTCGGAGCAGAGCAGGGCGGCCGTCGGCAGGCTTTGCGGCGAGGACGGGCGGTCTGTCTCTGAAGGGCCCTCACTGAGCTTATCCATTTGGGGGAAACTGCTGGCCTCGGGCTCCTGGACACAGCTTGGGGACGGGGACTGTTGGGACGCAGCGGGCAAGGGCGGGTGGCCAGCCTCCCGGACCAGCCATGGTAGAGGGTGGGGAGTGGCCTCCTGCCTCATGGGGTCCTTTGTCCCCCACACCCCGGGGCCTGTGCCACCAAGCATCTCACGGCCTCGTCAGTGGCTCATCTGCTCCCAGCGTGGCCAGAGTGTGGACTCCGGGGCTCAGCTCGCTCCCTGCGACCCTGCAGCCACCCTAGGCGCCGGTGCAAGGGGAGCCTGGTCATCGCAGAGAAGAGCCCGGTGGGGGGAGGGGGCACAGGGTGTCGCCACTGCCTGCGAGGGCCTGACGTGGCCAGGCTGAGCCCTGGACTTTTCTTGCAGTGCCCGCTCTGATCCCCCAGCACCAAGAGTCCTGACGGCCAGGCTGACTCACATGGGGGCCGGGCGGGAGACAGAAAGTCAGGGCCAGAGCCTGGGGTGTCTGTCTCTCCAGGGACGGGCAAGCTGAGGGTTTGAACCTGCCATCAGCCCGCCAGGCCTGGGTACTGCTGGCCAGGAGATGACCTGGGACTTCCAGGCGGGACTGAGCAGACCATGCTGGCTTGGCAGCCCCTCGGGACCCAGGGGTAAAGGGGGCGACAGGGTGTGTGGGTGCTCTGACTTTAGTGGCTTGTTAGGAAGATGGTGACTCTAGGCTTCCCGGGCAGGAGGCGGGGTGGACCAGGGCTCGTTCTCTTGGGATGAGAGACGAGGAGGGGCTCTCTTTGGGGCCAGGAAGACCGGGCCTCCTGCTCCTGCCCTTCTTGGCTGGGCCACCTGGGAGAGCTTCCAGACCTCTCTGTGCCTCTGTTTCCCCTCAGCTGGACCATCGCGGGAGGCTTCCATGAAGACACATCTGTGCTGTGCTCGGCCTGGTCCCTGGGCGCCGTGACCCTGGACAGTGTCTTCTTTTTAGTGCCCTGCATCTCCGACCTCTCCGAGACCTGCCCGCCGGGCCTGGACCTGTCTGACCAGGACGGTTCCCTGGAGCCGGGATTTGCCTCCGGCTGGTGGGCAAAGGACGGAGGGAGGCACGCACCGTGCAGGGCAGGTTTCTAGGCAATTTGGAGAAGAAATGAAGAATCTCTCTCTCTCCCTTTCTCTGGACTTGGCTTCTCCTGTTCTGTTTCCAAAAGCAAAAGAAAGCAAGGCAGCACACGCAGACGCACCAAGCCCACTTTCTGGGACTAAGAACAACGATGTGGCCCTGGGAGCAGCGGTTAACACTGTAGGAATTGCTGCAGGAGGGTCTGGTTTCCATTAGCGGGAAGGGACCCTGCGCCCGCCCAAGCCAGTTAACCCTTTCCCCGCCTCGCTGCCGTCACCCACACATGCAGGGCAGCCCGAGCTGGGCGGTCCCGACCCAGGCCCAGGCGAGGATCGTTGGTACCTGCCACCAAGGACAAGTCGTGCCGGGGCTCGCACACACGTGTGTACACGTGCACACACACACACACGCACAGGGATAGTCCTCCCTGGGGCGATGTCACCTAAGGTCCTGCAGAGAGTCACCGAATTAATGAACAGGAAAGAGTGTGGCAGAGGAGGGGAGCAGCCAGGGGGAGCCTGGGCCTAGGGCCCCACAACCGGGTCCCCTCAGGTGACGAGGACTTGCTGGCTGGGCCTGGGGGCGTGGGGCAGCCATGGGCATAGGGATGGGCCCAGCTGGTTCACAGCTCTGACTCTGGAGAGCCCGACTTTACCCCGGGCGGAGGCCCCCATTGGGCAGGAAGCCAGAAAGGGGCAGAGCTGGGGACACAGGCTGGGCCTGACGCTCCACCAGGCTGATGTGCCCTACTTAGCAGAGGAGAGGGTGAGCGGGCGTGGCAGGGGCCTGGGGTCTCCTTGGGCACAGGGGCAGGGGGACACTGAACCTGGAGGCTGAGGGAAGAGAGTGCTCTCGCTCACAGTGGGCTCCGGGCTCACCTCCGAGGAGGAGCGTTGCCTGCGTTTCCTCAGTGAGCCTCCCCCGGGGCTGTCAGGACAGTGTCCAGATCGCCCACTTTCACCGAGGGGGCAGGGAGTCATCCCGGGGGTGGGGGTGACCTGTCCCGGGGCCCAGGCTCCTCACGCGGCCGTGTCGACATGCCCGGATCCCGGCTCTGTGTTTAAAATGCACTTTCCATGCAGACGACGATTAACGCCAAGTGCCATCCATGTGACGCACATACGAGAGACCTCCCACCTGGGGAGGTCAGGCCCGGGGCCCCTCTCTCTGGGGGCCAGCAGGGAAAGGGTGGTCTCGGGCTTTTCTCGGGTCTGGGGTCTGAATGTGGCCTTCGCAACTTCGCTCCGACCTCCACCCTTTGCTCCCCCCAGGCCCTCTGCCCACCCTGTCCCGGAGAGCCGGGGTTGCCAAGGAGAAGTGTGGGCTTCCGGAAGGCTCTCCTGCTCCAGCCCGGGATGGCCTCAGCCTCCAGCGTTGCAGCAAACGTGCCCCAGGCGTGCCCCAGGCGTGCCCCAGGCGTGCCGGCTCGGAGGGCTACGGGAAGAGACGTGATCGTCGTCACAGAGCCTCGGCCTGCGTCCCTGAGCAGCTGCCCCAGGCCGGCTACAGCCGTTGTCCTTTTTACCCCCGGTCCCCGTTATTCGCTGCGATATTTCGCGGATAAGAAACGCAGCACAGAGAGGTCTAGAACGTTGCCGAAGACTGCGGAGCTGGGAAGGTGGGTCTACAAAGTGAGTACGCGGGGCCCAGACCCCCCGCTGCACCCCAGTTCTGGGGGATGTGCCAGGCTCGGGTCAGGAGCCCTGAGTGCAATGACACATCTGAGGTCCTGTGAATGATCCGTCGTGACCCTCCTGCCATCATTGTTCTGAGGACGCAGAGGGCACAGGCGCGTGGACAGAGGAAGCCGGGCCTGGGGGCCACCAAAAGGGGAGCTGGAAGGCTCTCCGGAATGGGAACCAGGTGCTGGGGAAGGGGAGAGAGAGGGAGGGAAGAAGCGCCGAAGCCTGGGGTGTGCGGGTTCTCCCCGTGCTGAGGAGACAACCCAGGAGATCTCACAGACCAGTCTGGGGAAGCGTGTTTGGTGTTTCTCAGGCAGGAGCCAGGGACAACCAAAGCCCTTGAGATTGTTCGGTTTTGCTGGGGACCAGCCCATTCTGGACCCCACTGCTGCCCTCATCAGTAATGTACGTGTCCCAGCAGCATGTCCCCTGGACGCTGCCAGCGCCATCTCCGACAGGGGAAACTGAGGCACAGAGATGTGGTGTCACCTACCAGGGCCACCCAGCCGGGAGGTGACGAAGGCACAGCATGTGCCTGTGGTCTGGCTGGAACCCTGCTCTGCGGTGACCCCTCACTGGGCAGCATCTTCCCAGAGCAGCAGGAGATTTGGAAAGCAGCGTCTGAACTGGGGCTTGGGGGTTGCAGGTGCCCTGCTCTGCAAGGAACCCGGGCACAGGGACACATGTCACAAAGCCAAGTGGCTGCGGTGACGAGTACAACACGCTGAGTCCCTCCCCAGCTGGACGGGCCGGGCAGCAAACTGCTCCCCATCTCAACATGCACTTGTCTTCCCAGTTGCTGATCTCCTGGGTTGGGGGCAGCAGGGCACCCCCAGCCATGGTCAGAGTCTGGTCTATAAATGCTACCATCCTGGTTTGCGGGAGCCCGAGAGGTGTCCTGGGACGTGGGCTTTCAGTGCTGAAACTGAGAAAGTCATGGGCGAACCAGGACGGTCGGCCACCCCAGCCCAGGCCACACACAGTGGCAGGTGGTCTGCCCATCACTCAGTGGGAAGGCACACAGGAACCTCGATGTGGCCCCAGGACCCCAGGTGAGTGGGGCTCAGGTAGTGGAGGTCGGAGCCCTGAGAGAGGCTGGGGATGGTGCAGAAGCCATGCAGGGCTGAGCTCCCTGCCCGCGGAGGCCCTCGCCGGTGACCCTGTCCTTGGAGAAGGCCGGCACACAGAAACCATTGTCCACAGCCGAGTGACGGCGACAGCAGACACAGAGTGTGCGCGTTGATGGGGTGAGTCGTCCGGGTGTGAATTACATCTCACAAGGCACCTTAAAAGCACACTTTTCGGCATTCGTATTTTCCCGTGGAATACTTATAACTTCTCCCACACATCGGCCCCCGTGAGCACAAGAGACCAGAGTGGCAAACTCACGGAGCGTTGTCCGTCCGCACGGCACTCGCCTGTCGCCACGCCGCTACAACTGGGGGTAAAGGAAGTCCGGCCTTCCAGAAGCCTCCGTGCCCGCCTTGTTCTGACCACGACGTTCTCCAAGTCAGCGAGGACATGACCCTGGCAACCGCTTGGCCCTCTTCTGGGGAAGATCACTACCGTCTCTGAAGCGCGGGCCCTGGTCCCTGGCCTTCTCTGCGGAGCTCTGCCTCGACGAGGCACGGTGTAACGGATCCACGAAGCCCACGGGAGCCACGGGGACAGGCCCAACGATCCCGCCCGCTCTGCACCCTCCTTGCGAACACTGGGGTGGTGCCATCTCCCTGACGTGGCTCTCGGACCCGAGCGTCTCACCGCTTTGCAGCTATGACAGTCAGCCACACCGACGGGTCGTACCGACCAATGAACTTCAGCCAAAATCGTGAGCGACACGGACAGGGCACGAGTAGGAAAACAAAGAGACAGAAGAAAAGGAGAATCCAGTTCTACCTACTGGCTGGGTGGTCCCGCGGGTGGGGTGGTAGGTGGATCCGGCCGGTCTTGAAGGACAGCAGGCGGCTGGAGGCCGTGCAGACAGCTGGCAGGACCGCTCCGAGGGCACGTGCCACCAGAGGCTCGAGTCCCGGTCCCACCGGCTGCCTTCTTGCCACCCAGCACGTGGCCCATGCACTGGGCTTTGCACGTGGGTCGGCAGCCCCTCTGCCCCTCGGCCCAGATCTCCTTCCATCAGAGCGTCCGTGGGAACGCCCTGCGGAGTTCATCCTTTGTGAGCGTGAGTGGAAATGTTCCAGCCCAAAACGACCACGATGCAGGTCTGTGGCTTGAAGGCAGGCAGCTGTCCTGATTCCCGCTCTTTCTGGCCACAGAGCCTCTCAAGGACACGGAGGGTGGACAACCCTTTGTCCACGCCATCCATCCGGGGGAGCGGAGGACGGAGGTGGGCCTGCCTGTGCTGGCCAGGCCATGAGGCCTGCGTGGTCTCCCAGGTTCCCCGACAGTGGTCGTGGTGCTGCGGCTGGGGAGAAGGGACCCGGGAGGTGACCCTGCACTCTGGGCCACCCGGTGGCCTCTGTGGAGGATCTGGGGGTTGTAGGATGCCTGGAGGTCAGACGGGGCAGCGAGCGTGGGTGGGGTGCCTTCCGACGGCTCCCCAGGCCCACGTCTGTTCCTGCCATCATGAGAGCACACGGCCTATCACCCTCCCCAGAGCTGCCGCACGTAAGGAGCCCCATCCTGCACCCGCTCCGAGGGCCGGTCGAAGCCAGCGGCTCTGCAGAGCTGAGGCCGGAGTACAGACCTTCTTTGTTGCACACTGTGGGACGGGCATTTGTCTTGCGCTACAAATCTGGTTTCAGCGGACTAAGACCTGTCAAGAGAAAGTTCCCCAGAAAATGGCTTCTTTTCTCCCTCCTGTTTCAGAGACGGTACTGTTCCCAGACAGGACTAACCCCCTGTAAACCCGTGGCTGGACTCCGGCCTCCTTGCCCCCGGCTCTTGGGCTCCCTGGAGCTTTTCTACAAAACCGGTGTGCACAGAGGAGGCCCGTCACAGCGGCCCGGACACCACCATCGGACGCGACAGACGGTGCCGAGCGTCGGGAAGGATGCGGGGGTCAGACTCTGAGACGCTGCGGGGGCAGGAAGCGGCAGACAGACTCATCGTACGACCCGGCAAGCCCCCTCCTCAGTCTGTGCCCAGGAGATGTGAACACACACCCATGCAAAGACACGGACACGAGCCTTCATGGCAGCACATTCATAGTAGCCCAACTGTGAGGACAGCCCGCGTGTCCCCCCACACAGTGGACCGCTATCCAGTCCTAACGAGGAGCGGGGCAGCGACGTGCACCACAGCCTGGGGCGGCTCGGACACGTGACGCTCAGCGGAAGGAGCCGGGTGCGAAAGGACACATGTCCACGGTCCCGTGGGTAGGAGTGTCCGCAACAGCCAATCCACAGACACAGAGAGCGGATTTGTGGTTTCTGGGGGCCGGGCGGGGACGGACGAGGGCTTCCTCTCTGGGGTGAGGAGATGCTCTGAGACCGGGGGATGGTGACGGCTCCAGCCCCGTAGGAATATACAGAAACCCCCAGACCGTCCCTCCGCGGGGGTCCCACGGACGGGGCATGAGTCGTATCTCAACAGCTGAGGCACGTTCTGCCGTGTTAGATGCAGCGGACCCTTGTTTGCAGATCCCGTACTCGCGAGCTCACCTACTTGCTCCGAGGTGTTTGTGATCCCCAGACCGGTGGCCGTGCCTCTGCCGTCGCTTTTGGATGCGCTTGCTGCCCGCGGAGGCCGGTGGGCCGCACTCTCTCCTCGTCACAGCCCAGGCTGCCGTCAAGCCTCCTTTTTGCCGGACACCTAATGCTCGTATTTTGCATTTTTTGTGGGATTGTTTTTGGCGATTTCATTATCTGAAATGGCTGAAGGGCTGTCCAGCGTCTGAAGCCCACGAAGGCTGCGGCGTGGCTCTGGAAGATGCTTTGTGCGGCCGCGGCTCACGGCGCTGCTGTCTGGGAGCTCGATGCTCGTGAACCAGCCATGCCCACGAGCGCGCCTTTAAGCAGAAGCACGTGCGAAACAGGGCTGCGTCCTGGCCGGCTGATGGAAGTGTGATTGGAGCCTGGCAGGGACCTTGCCTTCTGCGTCCTAGGAACAGTGCGCAAAGTTCAGGGTCGCCGGGGACTTTATAGAGCTTGACTTCCACAAAGAGGACAGGTCCCGTGTCTGTAGATAAAGGGGAAGGACCCGGGTTCTCATTTAGGTTAGGGGGTCTCCAAATCTGGCCCGAGCTAAGCGTGGGCGAGGGATGGGTGGCTCAGCCCAAGCCGGCCAGCCCTGAGGCTCTGGGGGTGCTGGGCGGTGTGACTGATCTGGGAACGGGTCCAGGACAAGGTCTCAAGGATGCTCAGGAGGCTGGCTAAGGATTAGCCCTGGGGACGGAGTGTGGCTCGGGCATGAGCATGGAGGTCGGGGAGCACTCTGGATGCCAGGCCCCCTTGGGTCCATGGCTTGGCTCAGCATAGTAATAACCCACCAGACAAAGAGCAAAACTTGTTCTCTGGCCCGACCGCTGGTGCGGGATCCCGGTGGATCGGCAAGCGTGCCCGTCCTGACCCGCTTCAGACCCTGTGAGCCTTGGTCGCAGTCTGTGGCTGGGACTTACAAAACACTCGTCACAAGACAGAGACCCGCCGTCCCTCTGTGTCTGATGCAGGGACCTCCGTCTGCAAAAGCACCGGCTCCTTTCCCGTGTGTGCGCTCGCGGACAGCTATTTCATCCCCGAGACGCTCGCTCGGGGGAGCGGAGGGGACACGGAGGCTGCGGCGGGTGTGCGTGATGAGCACGGAGAGCCAACAGCCGGCACCGTGAAGCGGCTCCAGGGAAGACGGCCGTCTGGTAGAGACAGAGGTGTGTGCTCACTCCCGCCCATCGCTCGCCCGATGGAGACAGACAAATGTCACACACGTCTGTGGAGGGGACGGCGGAAGATGAAAACCAATACTAACCAGAAAAGAAACTGGAGGACGGGCTGAGACGGCACACGGACCTGGGCAGGACCAGACTGGACGTGGGTTCCCAAGATCGTGTGCCACGACCCACGCACCCCAACCACGACCATTCCGGACACCCGGACGTCAGGCGAGGCTGGAAGAGGAACACGTCCCCAAAATGGAGAAGACGGGAGATGCGGAATCCGGAGCAGACACTCTCGGCATCTCCCAGTGGCAGAGGCCACGGCTCGGCGGGGGTGTCAGAGCAGGGCGGTCGGGAGGACGGCACGCAGCCCTGGCTGGACTGGCCACTGACACACGTGGCTCGTCGTGGTGGTCAGGGCGTGCTGCTGGGGACACACACCCTGAAGCCAAAGGAAAGGCCCACAGCAAAGCAGACGTCCAACTGGAAAGAATGACCCTTGGCCCTAAAGTAACCCGAGCGGTACGACACTGCCCTCCTCCGGGGCTGGAACCCCGGCTTCCAGGCAGGGGCCCCAGACCTCCACTGACGGGATGGCAGGATCATAAAAACACGAGAAACCCTGTGGGCTGATCTCACCCAGCGGGCCCTCGGCACAGGGCTTCCGGCCGCCTCTCGAGACGCCAGACAGGAAGGGTCCAGGCCGTGGCCACTGTCACTTGCACCCTTGGGGACCCTCCAGGCGCTGCTGGAAGCAGAGACCCACGATCCGGTTTAAGAGAATGAGACTTAGGGAAATGAAGACTTCGGTGCCTCTCGCGTCCTGACCTCGTCTCCGGACTCAGTGGTCACGTCCAGCTTGTGACTCCCACACCGGCCAGAGTGGCTCTGTGCCGTGTCCTTCATCCTGGGGCTGTGCCCTCAGGGAGGCGGGACCGGGGCGCTAGGGTCTGCGGCGGGAGCTGGCTCCTGCACTCAGGGTCTGAGCAACACCTGATTGGAATCCACTTCTTTAGGCAGTGGCAGAGTCAGCCGCTCTACGCCCATCCGGCCCCCAAGGTTTGGCTCTCAGGGACCTTCTCTACTGGCTCCGCCCCTGTCTTCCAGCTCCTGGGGCCTCCCTCCTGCGGGGCACTCGGGGGACACTCTCGGGGATGCTGTGGAAACCCGCCCAGTGTGGGCTGCTGCGTTCCCTGCCTCCTCTGGACTCCTGAGCCCCCTTCTCCTGCTTCCTTCCTACCCTGGGGGGACCTTTCTCTGACTCCCTTCAGATCCCTGCCGTACCCCAGAGCCCAGCACGAGGGCAGGGGTCCACCGTGTGCGGCTCAGTTTGATGTGAGTGCCTGGTTCCTCTTCTCCATCCTTCCTGCCTCCCTGCCCTCCCACCACCTCCAATCAGCCTCTTCTCACTGATGTGCCCCAGGCTCCCTGAGCCCATGAGCCACAAAGAGGGGCCAGACACCCCGCAGACCCCAGCACCCACAGCAGGGAGGTTCTGATGGGTGACGAGGCTTGCGAGCACAGACCAGAGAGGCTGCCCCTGCAGATCCGCTGTCCAGATCGTGGCCAGGACAGGGCCAGGGTGCGGGATGGGAAGCTGCGGTCATCAGTCCCAAGTCCCCAACTCTTCCTTCCTTTCTTTTCCTTAAATGCACAAGCCCACACCCCCCAGCGGCCTGGGCAGCTCCTCCCCAGCTGCTGGAACAAGCCCCCAGCCTGGTCAGGGCCTGGGCCGGACGCCTCTCCTGGCCGGTCCCCTGGGCACAGAAAACTAGAAGACGAAGCACGAAGTCAGCTTTCCTGAGTCTCTCTCCTGATCCTCTCCGATTCCTTGAAGGCAGGGCTGTTACGCAAACAGATTCCCACCTCTGCCTCCCTGAGCCCAGGACTCTGCGTGGAGCAGGGACCCAGTCTATGGCAGGTGACGGGGTGGGCTTACCCCTTCAGTGGGGGCTGAGCCTGGAGACCGACGCCACCTCCGTGACCGCAGCGGCTTGGAGCATGTCTTTCCCAGGAGGAAAGTGGGGATCCTGGGTCCCTGCGAGGGGTGGGGCTGGTGTCACCCCCACGGGGGATCCGGGCAAGAATCTTCATGCCCCTAACGCCAGTCAGTTGAGCCAAGAACGGTCCCTCTGGCGGGTCACCCGCCACCACCACACAGGTGCTGCTCTGCGCTGGGATCCAGGGGAGTGAGGCCACTGCTCTGGGATTTGAGCTGATGGACGGGTTTGGAGGTCCTGGGGGCTGTCCCGGGTTGAGGATGGCAGAGCAGCTGCCTGAGCCCTTCCCCCTGCTCCGGGCTTGGGAACCCTGTCCCCCGCATGCGAGGCCTTCCGCTGGGGTGTGGGGGGGTGTCGCGCTTTAGTTGTCCCGTCCCCTGGCGAGCACAAGCCCTCGGGAGAGACAGGAACTTCTCCATCGAGGACGGTCCTTGACTCTTCCCTGGGGCTGCATGAGTGGTGTCTTCAGCCCACAGAATTTGGGAAGAATTTGGAGGAAAAAAGAGCCCGACGCCCAGAAACCCAGACTAAACAAAGCGTGTAGTGGGCGAGCTGCGGCGCGAGGCCCCGGGAGCCGGACGGCGCGGCAGGAGGGGGCAGCGTGTGGCTGCTGGCTCACGGGGGGGCCGGCCCCCGGGGCGGGGACCATGAAGGGGCCTTTTGTTCTGCCGGCACACGTGCAGGCTGCCCCAACCGGTGGGGGCACGCACCTGTATCCGAGGCCACGTCTTCCCATCCCCCACGGCGCTGATGCTCCCGGGGGTCGGAGCCGGGGGCACGAGGGCCAGCGAGGGGCATGGACACAGTGTCACCCGCAAGAGCCCATCGCAGGTCGTCCAGAGGCACGGGCGGCACGGGGAGCCTGAGGGACACCTCCCGCCCTGTGGTCAGACCAGCCCACCCTCGTGCAGAGGGGGAAACTGAGGCCAGAGGGGTAAGCCCCCGAGCCAGCCCTCTGCCCGCAGAGGTCTCTCCTGCGTCAGCAGAAGACCCTCTCCTGGTCTCTCCTGCGTCAGCAGCTCGCATAAATGCGGACAGTCTGACTTAGGACCACCGAGGGGGTCGGCCAGAGCTCGGGTCCTCAGGGGAACAGCTTTTTCAGGGCCAGTCCAGACCCCACAGATGGGAGAGCACCTGAATGCACGCAGGTGGGCCGAGAGCCCTCCACACGCCCCTCCCAGCACATCCTGAGCGTGAGGTTCTTAAAGCAGGTGGGTGGGCCCTGTTTGGGGTTCACGCTGGCCTGCCCTCGACGGGGACGCCCGGCGTGTTGTGTGGGCAGTCCTTGGAGGACGCTCACCATCTTTGTTCGTTCAGAACTCAACACAGCCCAACAAGAAGCAGCTGGGGACCTGCCAGTCTGCCAAGGGGCTTCAGGGCAGGTGTCTCTGCCCTCCAGGTTCCCCAGGGTCTGGCAGGCCGTGGGGTGCTGCTCCTGGGGGAGAAGGTGCATTAGTGGGAGACGGGGGCACATGGGTGCCCCAGGTGGGAGGGGCTGTGCCCACGGACGTCAAGGCAGGGGCCTTGGGTGTGATGCCACAGGCTTCAAGGACTCTCTGGGGATGGCCCAGAGGCCCATATTTGGGAGAGGCTGTGGCCAAGCTGGGAGGGAAAAGCTCCATTATAGACTAGAAGGTCTGGAAATGTTCCTGAAGCAAGAAGGCTGAGCACAGACGGGGATGGAGAGAGGCTCGACCTGTCAGCTGCCTCCTCCACACAGAAGAGCCCCATGGGGAGGCTTCATGGAGTTGGCCCAGGGGGCACGCAGCCCTCTCCGCCCTGGGTCCGCCCCCACCACGGGGCCGCTGAGCTGGGAAGCTCTTTGCACCTGACAGCACCTCACGGCCCTCTTAGGTCTTGCTGGTCCTGTCCTGCTGCCTCCCTCGGCGGGGCACAGAGGGGGGTGCCCCTGGTCCTGAAGGAAACAGGGGGACAAATGGCCCTGCCAAGGCTCTGGTACCCAAATCCCACCACGCGTGCACACACATGCCCACACACACACCCACACCGGCCGTTGGAGCTCCTGCGGAGCCGGGCTAGAGTTGTGGCCACGCCCTTCAGAGGTCCCATCCCCTGCGGGCCGGGCCGGAGGGAGCCAGCCCATTCCCGGGGGGCGACGCTCACCAGGAGACGGCAGGAAACCCACTAGGGATGGAGCCACGTCAGGGCCAACTCCCCATCTCCCGGCAACCGCCGGGCATGGGCACAAAGAGCCGTGCGGGGTTCTGCCATTAACCCCGCTCAACAAGCTCTTCAGGACGAACTTAAGGACAAACTACGCTACCGTTAGCCGCGACAACCACTTACTCAAAACAAATACTAGTCTCGAGCCCAGCAAAGGCACCATCCCCTGTGCTCGTCGGTTCCTGGCCTGGGCACTTCAATCTCTCTATTTATGAAACAATAATGGAATTCTATTTAACGGCGCGGCGCCCGAGTTCGCCGCCTCTGATGAGCTCGCGCTCCAGCTTCGCCCCGGGCGGTCGGCTCCGTCCTATTTACCGCCTGGTCCTGCTTCACAGACGGATGAGTCACCGCGCAGAGAGCAGCACAACCTCTACCACACACTATTATCAAAACCAGTGTCCGTGGCGGTTTTCAAAGGTTTCGTTCCGACACAGTGGACGGGTTTGGGATGGAGATGCAAATGTGGGTCCCGGTCACCATAATTCCATCCCCGTGATCCCGCCGGTGCGACACCGTGTTTCTCGGGTTGGGAGAGACGGGTCCAGGCCGCCTGGCCTTCTGGAGGGCTTTGCTGCGGCCCCTCCCTCCCAGACAAGACCCTTCCCTTCTCCTCCGGGGGCTGTTCAAGAGCGTACGGCGTTTGTCCAAACGCCTGGGAGCCCCAGCCCCATGTCCGGCCGTGGGTGTGGGGGGGGGTCACGGGGTCAGTAGGGTCCCCCCTGCCCCGTCCCTGTGGGTCATATGGTTCTTGTGCAATGCCCCATGTGGGCACGTCCCTTGTCCTGGGAATTAGCTGTGGACAGTCGAACCGCGGCTGAGCCAAAGTCCAATTTCATGAGACAGACGCCCCCCCCATTTGCGGCAATTCCAGCGAGATGAGCAGGAAAGCCTCACTGTCTCCCCTGCAGAGCTCGCCACACCCTCAGCCGCTGGGGACCCACTGAAGCCATTCCGAAGGCCCTCCAGGGGTCAGTTTTTCCATTGGACCCCACACCCCTCCAGCCAAGATGCGGGTCAAGGACGTTTAGGCTGAGCCCCTTCTCTGCCTCTGGGGCACTCCCCTGAGTCCCGCAGCCCCGAGGGAGCCCGTGGCCTTCCCCTGCCCTCTGTTTCATCCTCCCTCTGGGGAGGCGGGCATACTGTCTTTCCTTTCCTTTCCCCTTCCTGACACCCCCAAGTTCTTATCTGCCACCAGACAGTGCGGTCAAGGGCGAAGGTTACGTGTGTGCTACTTGCCAAGAGAGCTCTTGTCAACACGCGGGGCGGCAGGGAGAGGCGCCCGGGGCCCCCGTGGCTCTCGGGGGCTGTTTATCTCTCCATGCTCTCGGTCAGCCCCTAGGTGGGGCGCTGCGGGTCGCAGCGGAGGATCAAAAGTCTCCCTGGACAGAGCCGGACGCTACTGTGATTCACAGCGGCTAAAAACGCACAGGCCTGGGGAGGCCGTGCCCCCTCCCCGCCGCGTTATCGCTCCCCGCTCCCTCTCCTCACACTCCAGCCGTAATAATGCGAGTGTTGAGTAATGGGCTTGAGGCCCGCCCAGGTGATGCCATTGGACAAAACAACTCAACATGTTTTCCCCTCAATAAATTCATCCTGTCCAGAAGGTCATTAGCACGACCTTGAAAGGCAAGCATCTTGCCAAGGCCTTTCTGAACAGATCCCGTGTCTTCCCGAGGGGGTTCCTCTCCCAGGAGGGGCTCTGGCAGGCCCCAAGGGAGCCTGTGTAGGAAGCCCTGAGGGAACGTGCCCACTTGGGGCGGGACAGACAGACCCAGGACGAGTGCCCAGACCTTCCCAGGGGACGTCCCCAGCCATGGAGGGCCCTCTGTTTCCTTCAAGTGGAGAAGAGCAGCGGGGCCCACACGTGTCCCCGTGTTCTCAGCAGTCATCTCCACCTGGAATCAGCTCGGGGGGCTCTAGGACTCGATGTGAATGGGCCGGACCACTGACCGCAGCCTGGAAGCCCCATGCAGAAGGGCTGGGCTGGGCCCTGAGAATCTGCATTTCTCATGAGTTCCCAGGCGAGGCTGAGAGCGGCTACCATTGTCTCTCATAGGCAGGACACTTCTCTGGCACTTGTGGCTTTCAGAACTTCTATAAAATGGGTGCTGGTTCCATCAGCAGGCCACAGGCTGGGGAGGCCTGGCCCACGGTGGCCGACAGCAGTCTATGTGACACAAGGCACCACGGAGGCCTGTAGACCCCGGGGCTGGCCCTCCGCGCTTCGGTGCCGGGATAAGCACAAAGATGTTTACTGAGCGTCTTACAGGTCAGCTGCCTTCTGGGCTAGGTCCTTGTCCCCTGCTCCTAACTCTGGGGCAGTCGCATTGCTGTCTGTCCGCTGGGGCCCTGCACCCCGCGGCTCCCCTGCCCCCGGGGTTTTTCTCCCTCGCATCTCCCTGGTGTGGAGGACGAGACAGTCTCTCCCAGGCCCTTCCGTCAGGCGGCCGGCTGCCCTCTCACGCCACAGGACAGTTAATAAGGCCCCGATGAATGATGGGGATGGATTTCTGCACCACTAATTTCCGTAACTATCGCTCTTTGAAAGATAGCTCGGGTCCCCCGTGCTCCCGGTCCTTCCCAGACAGAGCTGTATTATGTGCCCAAGTTCAGGGCGCGTATCCCGTTTCACGGATCGAATAGGGCCTGCCTCGGAAAATCTTGCAATATTTTGCGATCCGCAGCACCCCCGTCTTGAGTTTCTTCCCCTGTGAGGCCCCCTGGAGCCCCCTCATCCCCGGAGAAGGGGCAGCAGCTCTTCACACGGCACCCCGAAGGCTCAGGCCCGGCGGCCTGTCAGCAGCAGGGATGGCACTCGGGAAAAGGCGTGGGAGCCCCATGCCTGCTTGGCCCTGGCGGCCCCAGCTGTGTCCTGAGCTTGTCCCTCTGGTCCCCCTCTGAGCTGGACTCAGGTGGGTCTGGGCTCAGAGGGGTACGGAGAGCAGGAGGGAGAGCTCACCCAAGCTCCTTTGGGAATGCTGGCCTTCTGGCCGTCTGTGTCCCATCCCCTCTGTGGGGCTGGAGGAGGCTCCGTCCCGTGTGCCCCGGTCTCCACGTCGGGGCCGTAGGGATGCTGAGACCCTCTCCGCCGCCAGGTCAGGGGAAGGTGGAAGGAGCAGACACTTTAGGAAGCTCAGAGCCAAGCTGGGCAGGTGGACATGACCTATAATTTGCTTCCATTCTCTACTCCCAAAGGCCAGGACCTGCCCTCTTAGGGAGCCCTGCACAGGAGGCCAGAGCCCTGGTCAGCATTATCAGGATGCGGACGCGGGCCGGGCTGCGGGAGGCGGGGACAGGCTTCCGGGGCTCCAGCGCCCCCCCCCCCGGTGCGGTGTGGGCCCCGGCGAGTGGCAGAAAGGCGGGTCGAGTTCAGGAAGCAGCTGGCAGAGGGACAGCACCACGTGTGGAGAGAGGCGCTGTGGGCACACAGCTGTGAACTTGGGCGTCAGCCCCTGCACGGTGCCCGCGTGGCTGGGAACACAGGCATCAGCCCCCTTAACTGCCACGAGCTAGGTGCCCCATCTCGCAGGTGCTCCCACGAGGCCCCAGAGCCCCATGGCTAAGCCAGGTCTCCTGCGGGTCCGTCATCACGGCCGGGCCCTCAGACTGTGGCGGCATCAGGACTCCCTGGGGCCTTTGCACAGGCCGCTCGCCCACCCCACCCCCACACCCAAGCACGGGCAGCACGTACCCCCGGGGCCTGCGGCCAGGGGCCTGGGACCACACTCCTATGGCCTTGACCCTCTCCAGCTTGTGGCCCCCCATTCATGTGCCTGTCCTGGGACCACACGGGCAACCACCCCACCCCCGGGGGCTGTTCCACCCCAGGCCATAGCATGTGCCCAGACCCCGAGGCAGAAAGCAGGGTCCCAGAGACAGTCCCACTGACGGTGGGGGCCCCAGCCAGAGACAGATGGTGTCCAGGCCAGGGGCTGGCTGAACCCCTGCCCCAAGGCCCCGTAAGGACGCGGCTCCAGGGATCACAGGCCAATCTCCCCCGTCAGGTACTCCCCACTCTGGAAATTTTGAAGCCTCCAAAACCCTGAAGGCCTTGGCCAAATGCAGGGAGAGGACACCTGCCTTTCCTCTGATGGCATCGGCAGGAGAGGGGTGTCCTGGAACCGCCCCCCCCCCCCAAACAGGACGCGTGCTGGGAGCAGGAGGGAGGAGGAAGGACAGACCGTACTTCTCTGGCCCTAATGCCTGCACCAGGCTGGGGGTCTCTCACCTGCACCATGAGGGCTCCGGGTTAAAGTCCCTGGAGCACAAGCCTCAGCCAGATGCAGGGGAGGAGGTGGCAGGTGGGAACGTCCTGCCAGCTCCCCCGGCTGAGCTCTGGGCACTGGCTCCTGCTCCAGCCAGGGCTGAACAGGGGACCTGCGCTCTCATCCTTGACTTTCCCAGTGACGATCTCGGGGACCCCTAAGGGGGTGGGCTTTCCCTGCCAACAGCGGTTGAAGAGCCTGGAACATGCTTTCTTCTGGAAGCCGGCAAGGTGAAGAAAGGGGGTCCTGGCTGTGCCCTGGCCTGACCCAGGGCCTCGTGCCACAGAGGATGTTGGGGGTCTGCCCGGAGCTGACCCCTTGTCCAAGCAAGGGGTTGGGCATGAGGGTCACAGGTCAGCACTCGGCAGCCGAGGCCTGAAATGCTGGGAAGTTGGTCTCAGTGTCCTTGAGGTGGGGAAGGGCTGGTGTCTCGGGGACGCAGGCTGTCGGGCCCCCAGACGGGACACTGAGGTCTCTGGGGCAGCCCCTTCTGGCAGAGAAGCTTGGCCTCATCACTCTGTGGCTTGCATGGCCCCGAGCAAACCAGCCTCGAGTTCCAGCTCCTTACCCCTGAAGCATGTGAGCAGGGGGGCCCCTTGCCCTCTGTGCCTCTGTTTCCCTCTTTGGAGATAGGCCCTGAGAGAGTGACGTGTGCAGCACATGGACGCCTGTGGGTATGGGAGCAGGTCGGGCAGCTGGCCCGGCGCTGCTGGCGTGGGAAGTAGATGCGTGCTCTCGAGTTGCCCAGCCCCTTGGTGGGGGTCAATGCTCAGAACCCTCCACCCGGTGCTCCACGCCCTGCCCCTTGGGATGGTCCAGCAGCCCCACGCTGTCCCCTCCCAGCCTCAGAGGAGCCCATTGTCCTCGGGAACCTGGAGGGCTCGGCTGGACAGTGTGGGCGGGGAGGCCCGCCGAGAGGAGGGAGGGGGCGTAGCCGGGTCTGACCTTCCGGGAGGCTTGGGAGCTCCCCTCCTCCGCCTCTGTCGGGGACCCCGTGGGGCCCACGGGTGGGGCCGGCCACCCCTTTATCAGCATGTGCTTTCCACCTCTCACAAGACATGGACATTTTGGGGTCTGTGTGGGCTTGATTCGATGCCTGGGACCACTTGGAGGGGGCGTTCGCCGCAGGGACCCCGGCAAGCGCTCTGGTGCCCGCAGACGTGGGGGGGTGGCTGGTGGGAGGAGGGCCGGGAAATGCTGACTTCATTGCTTCAAAACGCCTGTAATTGACTTTTTTAAAAATGACATTAGCATTTAAATAGTCCCGTCGTTATGAGGGTGAAGGTTCACTGGGATATGATCAATTTATTGAGCTCCTCAAACGTTCTTTTGATATTTAGTTTTGTTGTCTCCCGCCGCAGGGCCTCTCAGCCCTGCTCTCTGATTAGGCTCCACGGTCGTCGCAGAGACACCTGCCGGCCGCCCATCAAGGGGCCTCTGCCTCCCCCCGAGGAAGCATGTCTGCCTGTGGGTGCCGTGGGCAGGCCCCCTCCCCCTCCCCCGTGCAGTACCCCACCTCCCCGGAGCAGGTGCCCGAGGCTCTGGGGAGCCCCGGGCTGGGCAGGCCATGACCACAGCCGACGCGGACCCGGGGCTGCAGTGGAGGACAGGGAGCAGGGATGCGCGTCAGTCCCATCCCGGGGGCCGCAGACCTGCCCGTGCCCAGGACCAGCGCCAGAACGGAGAGAGAAACTTCGATCTGAGCTCTGCAA
The DNA here is from genome assembly GCA_004024605.1 of Pteronura brasiliensis. Classification (NCBI taxonomy): domain Eukaryota; kingdom Metazoa; phylum Chordata; class Mammalia; order Carnivora; family Mustelidae; genus Pteronura; species Pteronura brasiliensis. The sequence goes on from PJEN01002144.1 coordinate 110,375, forward strand.
GCAGGCGTGAGACGCCAGCTGCCATGGGGTCGCCTTGTGGCCTGGGAACGTTTTCCAGAATTACAGGGATCAGGTGAAAATGTAAAATGACCTAAAAGAGAGCCTGTGGAACAATGGGGAGCAGGCAGGAGGGCTACTTTCCCAGCGACACCTGGAGAGGTAATAAGAATGTCCAGGTGGCCCACGGGAGGGGAGAGGCGCTCGCCCGCTGCGGGGCTGGGGCAGAGGGACGGAGTGTCCCCAGCCAGACTTGGCTTGATGGCTGGGGTTCACACGTCCCATGTCTGCCTGGATGCCCCACGTGTGCTCAGTGGGCCCTGAAAACCTCAGCAAGGACTGGTGGGAGAGGCTCCCGCTGGAGCTGGGGCCACACAGGGCCAGGCTGCCTCCCTCCTAGGCTGTGCCCCGCAGCCTCGAACGCCCCGGGCCTCCAGCTCTGCATTCAAGGACTCTGCTGGCTGGAGGGACCGGCCGGCACCTTTCTCCCGTAGCTCACCAGCTACCCCCGAGCACATCACCCTGGGGCTCACAGTGGGGGAAGGGGCCAGGGTGGCGAGGTTCATGTGCCCCCGGGTGACAGAGCCTGGACGTGTCCATCACCCATCACCGCAGCGCACCGATCTACAGTGCTAGGCTCCAGCTCTGGTCCTTCCTTGCTCTGCCCGGGGCCTGGCCAGGTCACTTTGCATTTCTGTGGCTCTGTTGTGCAGGCTCGGCCCTGCTCTCCGAAGTTCCTTAGATGAAAGGCCTTTTTGAGAAGCCAAATAGACCCAACTGCCCAGGGTTGCAACCCTCTCTCCCTGGTCCAGGGTGAACCATCTGATTTCCCACCCTGAGGTTACACGTTCTGTCTACAGACCATCTGTGTGCACCGAGCCCACATCGCAGGGTGGGGCGTTAGGGTACGGGGCTCTCCGTGGGACCCACACGGTGCACGGAACAAGCCGCTTGTTCCGACCGCCTGACACCAGATGGGGAGAGGAACCTAGTGGCCCACCAAGTGTGGGACCACACGCACTACTTTCAGGAGCCCCAGCAGACCCTCCTGGGCGCACAAGGGGACATTCTCTCTGACAGTGTCACGGCCCTCCCCCAGCACCACAGCTGCTGGGCCTCCATCAGTTAGTCCGAGAGCGCGGGACTCCCAAAATCTCAGCCAGCAGCGCTGAGCCCTTGAGCCTTGGAAGCGTCTCTACTGCTGTCAGCGACCCACGCAGTGCATTGTGTACGGACACGGTTTCGCGAGCCCAGGGCCTCGTTCTGGTCTGGCCCAGAGGTCAGCATGGTCCCGGATTTAAAAGGAGGTCCCGGGCTGTTCAGAGGGGATCCACAACTGTGGAGCTTGTCTAATAACATCCTTAGATGCTGGAAGGTCTCCGGCTCCTCTCTCCAGAGCCCAGTGGAGAACTTCAGGGAAGGCTCAGGTTACAGGGAGTGCCAGGTGGGGTTATTAAGGTGACCCCTTCCTCCCTGACCCCCACTCACCTGTCCCTCCCTCTCTGTCCTGCCGGTGAAGGACCTCTGTGCCCCCCACCCCTTGGGAATGGGGTCTCCCCTCCGGGAGCCCCGGGGACCCCAGGGCTGCCCACAGAGCTTGTCTGCCCAGTAAGGCCCACGGCTGGCATCCACTTGTTGGGTCTGGAAAGCCAGACGGACACGCGAGAGCGTGAGTGTTCCCACAGCAAGTCACTACAAGGATAAACAAATCACTGGAGAGGAAGAAAAAAACATCACTCATCTGCCCCCGGGTAGAAAACTGACACTTTAGACACTAAGACACACACACAAAAACCTCCCCAACCACCCCCCCAATAAAACATTTAAAGATGCTTATTAAAACTGATGTTGAATACACACGGGCAGTTTTGAGCCTGGGGAGGAAAAGCTTTCTCCTGAAGCTGGGACGTGCGAAGGAAAATCGTGAAGACAGAGCCTGGCATCCCTGCCCGCCAGATGCCCAGTAGCTCCGGTGCCCGTCCCTTCTGCCCCCGCCAGCTCCTGGCAGCCCTGAGGACCCCAGCCCGGCTCTCGATGCCTCACTGGGATGGCACAAGGGAGAGCCAGCACGAGGAAGGTGTGCCCCCACACTGATTCCGGAGCCTTCTGGAATGCTTGTGCTCTGCACAGAATGCTGGGCCACTGGGAAAAGAGTTCAGCATTTTGGCTGTATCTTTGATTGCTTTTCTACGAACACGGACTTAACAGGAGAATGTCCGTCCCCCACACCCCCTCCCCCACCCCCGGCCTCCCTGTCCCCTCTCAAGATATGCACCGCCACTTAAATGCTTTAAAACTTCTCACGCTTCAAGAACCACGCTGCTTATATTAAGTCAGACGGGAGCTGGAAAGGCTTGACTCTATTTTAAAGGTTCCCAAAAGGCAGATAATGTCTGGGGAAGCTGGGGCGTTTGATGTCGGTCTGCAAAGGCGTCCAGGCTCCCGGGGTGCTCTGGAGGAAAGACGCGTCCCCCAAGCAGGCGACAGAGGGCGCCTTTGCCCCAGCCTCCGGGCAGCCTGGTGGCAGCCCCTGCCGGGCCGGACCGCAGGATGCGAACTCACGGGCCCCTCGGGGCCCCGCAGGCTGCCGGCTGCCTGGCACACGGGAGCACCGGCCGGCCCACGAGTTCTGCATCTCCAGATGCTCCTGCATCTCCCGGGTGGGGGGGGGGGGTCCCCCCAGCCCCAGAGCTGAGGCGCACGCCTCCCACTGCCTGGTGGCTCTCCTGCAGGTCACTGGGCGCTGGCCTTCCGCATTCAGGGCTTTGCTGGGAGGTTCTGGAGGAAATAGGTGGGCGATATGCTCCTGTTTCTCTCTCAGAACAGGGAGGCCACCCGGCCTCAGGGCATCCCGCCAGGACCCTCTGCTCCCTCACCCTCTGTCCGCGGGTGTCTGCCCTGGACTTCAGGGCCCCTTGCTTGAAGGGCAGTGCCCCACCACTGGGCCAGATTCCTCCAAAATACAGTGTCGGCAGAAACAGTAAAACCAAACCCACCCGCGCTGATGACCGTTCTCACGGAGCTCCCTGGTTCTCTGCTGGGAAGCACTCCGGGGCCCCGGCCGTGCCGGCGAGGAGGAGATGATATGGAGGGAAATGCAGGAGAGAAATAGAGGTCAGAGCTGCCCTGGCGGCCACCCTCTCCTGGGCCTTCGGGGGACGGTTCCCTTGGTCTCCCAGCACCTGGCCCTGTGGCCTCTGCCCCGACATGCTACAGGGAAGAACATGAGCCCCTCCCTAGGAAGGGACTGAGGCCAGGTTTCCCGAGGATGACACACCACGATGAAACAGGGAGGATCAGTGCCAGTGACCAAGTGGACTGGCCAGCTCCAGACACACACTGGGCTGCTTGCTTTCTCTGCACCTGTTTTCCAAGATCGGGGTCCAGGGGGACCTGGGTGGCCTTGGCCATTACCACACTTTTGGGCTACTCAGTCCTAAGCCCTCCTCTGTCTTAGCGGAAGGCGGCCTTCCTCGCCGTGGGCTGATGCTTGAGACCCTTAGCCTGGAGGTCAGCAGGGACAGGGCAGGTGGGGGAAAGGGCTTCTCAAACCAGAGGCCCCTGGCAGAGCTGGACTCTGCTCGCAAGATGTCCCAGGGCCCAGACTACCGGGGGATGCAGGCAGTGGCCCCCGCACCAGAGGAGGGGGCACGGTCTCTGGGTCAAGGGCGAGTGTCGGCTCAGCAAGGAGCCCAGAGCCTCCGCCCAGCTCCCGGACAGCTCCTGGGCTGACCCAGCCAGCCTGTGTCTCCAGGGCGAGTGCCAGAGCCTGGCACTTACCGACCTCTCCATGGAGATGTGTGCGTGCCAAAGCCAGCCCCAAGTACATTCCTCTTCTAGAACATTCTGAGAACTCACGAATTGGGCCTGTTCATAGGTGGGCGGGTGGAGCCAAGTTGGATGCCAGTTTCAGATGCTTTTCATTTGCAAGTCCGAGGGGGTTTCCTTGGTAAAGCTGGGGGCTGGCAGTTGTACCCTGGGGGTGGACCAGGACGGGGGCAGAATGCAGGGTTGGTGGAGTGCATGAGAGGACCCCTCTGCTTCGGCAGGGCTTCTGGGTGGCCTCTGATGGGCTGTGGCCTCACAGAAGGTGTAGCCCCGTGGGAAGCCCAGACCTGCATCCCGTGGGGCCTTTGGGACCTCTGCCACAGAACTTGCTCCAGGACTATCTTCCCTCGGCGTCTGCCCCACCACCCCCTGCCTCCTGCCTCTGTTCAGAAAATACTGTGGTACACCCACTAGGTGCTGAGTTGCGCTCTGGGGCCAAGAATCCATGTGAGAGACAGGTCCTGCCATCAGGGGGCTCATGTCAGGGTCACTAGGCCCTGGAGGGTCCCCGCACTTGCCCCTCTACCCCGGGGCTCATGGCCGGTGGCCGGAGCCCGAGATCCCACTGTCTACACCAGCCAGTCCTTTTCGCTGGGCGATCGTGTGCACAGGCCTGTGTGCCGGCGCAGGCGGTGGGAACAAGGCACAGGACGACGGACATCTGGGCACCTTGCAACATCGCTCTGGATGCCCAGACCTGACAGCGCTCCAGGACCCCCACCCCTACCCTCCAGCCAGGGCCCTGGGCACTCCCACAGCATCTCACTCCGCCTGCTCTGCAGCCACGGGGCAGATGGCTTTGCACCCCCTCGCAGATGGGGTCGGGCACCTGCCCAGACGAGGCTGCCCCGGGCCCCGTTTGCCTCCCCAGCAGAATCACCCTCGCCCTCTGCTGCCAAGGTGACCTGGTCCTGACTCCTGTGGCCTCGCGTCCGACCTTTCCAGGAGTGGGTCTTGCCCAATGGTTCCTCTTATTGGTATGTTTTTCCCAAAGCTGAAAGAGTCTTTTCAGACTCCAGGGAGGATTTTAGTGGGGGCCGTTGTGTTTCTGAAGCCACGGCCCTTGGTGGAGGCCAGGGTGCCTGGGGGGACCCCCCGGGGCCTGCAGCCTGGACACACACAGGGATGATGGGAGCCCGAGATCCGAAGGTGGCTACCCCCTGATGTGGGGTGACAGAAAACCACGACCTCTGACCTCCGCGGGCAGAAAACAGTCCTGGAACAGGGAACTTCCCACCCAGGCAGACCCCTGCCCAGGGCTGGGGACAGGGAGCCTCAGGGAGCCTCAGGGAGCCTCAGGGAGCCGAGTGACCGCTCGCCCCTGGTCCAACCGCCGACGCTACACCATTGCCACGCCCACCACGCAGAAGCCACAGGCCGCGACCCTGGGGAGACGTCCCCCGTGAGGGGCGTCCATGCCGTGGTGGCTGGTGTGGTCATGCAAGACTCACACGTGTGCGTGTGCACCACCTGCGAACACACGTGTGCACAGGTGGCCCCTGCAGACATGCCCTCGCACGGTCCGCGTCCCTGGAACCTGGGCCTCATGCAGCCCCCGAGGAAACGCGTGACGGGATTTTCTCATTTCAGGAGCGCGCGATTGCCACGCGTGGGAGGTCATCAGTGTTTCTTTTAGGAGACTCGGGGCTCCAGGGGCTTCTGTCCTTACCCGCTCAGGCTCTTTGGTGACAGGAAGGGAAGGCGGCGGCAGCCACAGCGGAGGCGCTGGGCTTCTGGGGGACGTCGCTGCTCTGGGTCGGCTCCCACAGAAGCCCTTGGTCCTGTCCACCCCTCCTGTCTCGGCCTTCTTCCCTCTGTGGCCCCTGTCTCTGCTCTGGGCCCCCCGGGGGGACCCCTCCAAGCCCCCAGAGTATGGGGCTCCTGAGGCCCACCGTTGGTCTCCCTGAGAGGGAAGGGCTCAGCCTCTATCTCAGAAGTTCTCACTTGTGTCCCTTTCCCTCCAGCTGGCTGGAGCAGGACAGAGCCCCGAACCAGAGGTCAGGCCGGTGTCGGTCAGCCCAGCGGGCGGTCTCATGAGGCTACCAGGTATGGCAGCTCGGGCCTGCGAGGCCCTCTGAGGGCCACCCCCCGCCCCCTGCCCGTCTTTAAGGATCTGAAACGAGCTCATTCACCCCCGGGTCCAGCTGTGTCCTGGGCTGCAAGAGGCCTCCCCCAGCACCTGCCAGTGGGGCCCAGTCTTCCCCCTGTGGAGATGCTCCCAGCCCTCTGTGTGGACGGCGGGGCTGCGGGGCCCCGGTCATCCTCTGCTGTCTGGCAGAGGAGGTTCCTAGGGCACGCCCTGCGCTCTGGGGACCCAGGTCTGCTCTGGTGGCCGCGTGACGAGGCTTCCACTCCCGCTCTCTTTGCGAGGGCCGCAGAGAGAACACGGAGCGGGCCGGGCTCCGGGGGCCTGACTGTAGGACGGTGCGGCATGGGCCTGGCCCTCTGGAGAGCCGACGCACACACAGCGTCCCTCCCACACCGCTGTGGCTGCACACGCTGGGGGAGCCGCATCAGGAGACGCCTCGGAAGTCCCGGCCGGTGCCGGGGAAGCAGCCCAGACAGTCCACGCTGCCCAGGGTCCACACCACCGTCCCCACCGACAAGTCTGTTGGCCTCCGAGGCTGCCTTCCAAGGCGCGTCTGCGCACGCGTTGGGAGAGGGTCGCTGTGGTGCTTGGGGCACCCCGGGTGCACGCGGCCCGGGGCCGGCGCTCCGTCCCCACCTTTCAGCTGGCCCGTGCGTGCAGACACACCCACTTGCCCCACACACCTCAGCGGGCCCCTCCTGCCGCCTGGTCCCAGCCTGGTTCCTGTCTGTCTGCCGGTCATCGTGCACAGTGACCACAGGGCAGGTGACGAATGGCTGGTGTCAAGTCCTGTCATGCCAGTGGGGTCCTGAGGGAAATGGGAGAGGCTCTCAAAATGCTTTTATTACCAACCTGTGGCCACAGAGATGATCAATCAAACTGATTGGTGATGGCAAACACCGGGAGACGAGAGGCAGACGCCAGCCCCAGGGGCTGAGGGTCAGGGGCGGGGGGCGGGGGCGTCCGGGAGAGGACAGCGTGTTAAATCCTGAACTTGACTGCAGTCCAGGCCCCGTTCATGTGCCCGTTCTCCTGCCGTGGCCACGGGTGGGAGGCCCCCTGGGGACAGGAAGTGCAAGATTGGCCAGACAGGGGGCCATCTGTGGGGGAAGGGGCCCGCTTCCTTCGCCAGGCAGAAATGAGAACCTGGGGTCTTTCAGGAAACGGGGACCTCGTCTGCCGCGGCTTTGTCTGCAGACCGGAGCGGGCGGTGGCGAAGGGAGCTGGCCCGGCGGACACGGCCAGCAGCTTCTCTGGGACTGAGCCCCGACCTTCCCGGAGGCCAGGGCCTGGAGATGGCTCCCTGCTCACGCTGCCCAGGATAGGATGAATCAGACCTTTCTTGGGGAAGTGCCTCCCGCACAAGGACGTTTTAGTCAGACATAATTGCAAGGAAAAATAAACCTGCCTTAACAGAAAACAGCTTTCCAGTTGTTTTTTCCCGGCCTTGAAGCCCTTTCAACTCTAGGTTTTGGCAAGTCGGGCCTGTGGGTAATTGTCAACACGGTACTGTGTCCAGAGACCAAAGCCAGCGGCACGGAAGTGGCACCCGCAGCGGAGAGGGGCCGGGACAGGGCCCTGCAGGCACGCGTCCCCGCTCCTGCACACACACCCTCGCGGGTGTGGTGACCACAGGCAAGGAGGACTTTGTGTTGGCCACAGTGCAGATGGCTCAGCAGCCCCGCGGAGGCTCGGGGCCCAAGCACGGGGAAGGCGGGCCTTGAGGGGAGCGGCCGGAAACCAGGCACCGCCGCGGGGATCTCCTGGTTTGGGGCAACCCCCTGGCGCCTTCTGGGCTCCGCCTCCTGATTCTCCTGTCGCCCCTGGAGAAAGGTCACCCAGAGTGCTAGGGAGGCCCCATGGGGGCCCTGGCCACGTCCTTTCCCCGGGGGCCCGATGGCCGACTCGATGGTCCTGCCACGTGGGCATGCGGCACCGCTGTGCCCCAAACTGCCCCTTGAAAGAGGGTCTCCGCCTGGAGCAGAACCGGGAGCCTCGGCCCACGCGGTCACGATCGAACCCCCCTGGACAGGCTCCACCAGATTCTCCTCTTCCTTCCTCGCCCTCCGTCCTTCACAGGCCGCAGGGTGAGCAGGGGCCAGGGACACGTAGCCGTGGGCAGGGGCTCGGGCCGGGGTCCGCTGGGCCCGCAGGACGGGGCGCTCCCCACTGTCATTGCCGCAGTCCTGCTGTTCCTTTGCGGGAACCTGTTACCAGACCCGTCAAGCCCTCGGCCGACAGGCTGATGTGAGTCCCTTGGCTGGGTTCTGGAAGACTCGGGCTCATTTGCCAGGCAAAATTAACGAGGAAAGAAAGACGTAAACGAGATAGTAATTTATGACTTCCGCCGGGCGGCTCTGCCTGCTCCCCACGCACCGCAGCCCGTCTCCTTTGAAACGACGCTCCTCCCGCCGAGGACTGGGCTGGGCTGCTGAGCAGCCACCCTCGGGGCCCCCCAGCCCAGACGCGTGGGTCCCGTTTTGCCTCCCTCGGGGTTCCCAGCCCTCTGAGCGCCGGTTTCCAGCCCAGGCCACGCGGGGCAGACCCACAGCGTCCCGACCGTGGGCCCGGTGGCCGGCTTCCTGAGGACCCGGGACCCAGGCCGCAATGCGCCTTTTCCCTCCCGGCCCTCCCCGCCCCCCAGGCCCCCCAAAACACAAAGGAGAAGCACGTAACGGGAAAGCCGGGGCTGCGGCAGCAAAACAAGGCCTTCGCAATGGCCACCGAACTTGCTGGGTGTCAGTCTCGCTACTTTGTGCAGACTCAGTAATAATCACGCAGCTCGGAGACAAGGCCTCTCTCCGGCAGGAGCCACTGTGACAGGGCCTGCGAGGCAGGTGTGACTGTAATTAGCTATTGTTTGACTATCAAAAGTCAGGGCTGATTAAAGCCACTAAGCACAAGTGCACTATTTTATTTCAAAGAATATTATGAACTGCACGCTGGGTCCTTTCAGAGGAGGGCCTTCCTTCCGCAGCGGCTAAGAGCCCATGCCAGCAGTAATCAAACGCGAAATCTGCATAAAGCTTCAGGGTTTAATTCAAGCAGAGACCTTTCATTAGAAATATGTTACTTTATGAAATCTGGTCGCCAGCAAGGGGAGAAAAATGTGACTTCTTAAGAAAAGTGAATGGCACCTCTTTGGTGATTAACCCGGGATTAATGGAGGTCCCCACTGCTCGGTGTAAGTCCGTGTTATTGCTAATTCATTTAGGTACCATTTCAGATGTGCCTGATGAAAGTTACCTGCCAGGGAGCCAGGTTTTGGCAAGTGAGGATAGCCATTACGCTCAAACCCCCAGCACACTTTTTATTAGAGAAGCTTTGAAAAGTGTCTTGTGTGAGTCTTTCTTTCCCTTTCTTTTTCAGGGACTTTTTACTTAATGTGCTCAATTAGTTCAAGATTCGGATCCCGATTCATTATTCGGAGGCCGGAGTGGCGGGCTCACCTTTAGGGGCTCTATCCTCGCTCCCCACGCCCCACCACAGGCCTGCGCTCGGGCACCGTGTACAGACCTGTCACCCCCACTCGCCACAGCACCGTGGCCAAGTACCCTTGGTCCTTCCAGGCTCTGGGGCCCCGGGACGCAGCCCTCTGGCCCCCAGGGGACCCCCACACATGTTCTGAGAAATTGGGGTTTGGGTGGGTGGGAGGTGGGTTAGGACCGGTGGAGCCGTCTCACCCCACCCCTGTCCAGCTCTGGGACCTCTTTCTGCTTCTGGGAGGGTGCTTTGCCTCATCTTTCCATTCTAAAGTCATCCCCTCCCACGCAGGCCCTGGTCGTGCTCCTGGCAGCCCCGGCCCCACGCAGTTCAGGGGCCAGGCGGCTCCTCCCTTCACATCTGGGCTCGGGTGGGCGTCCCTGCCCCACTCCCAGGAACTGCAGAGGGGAGCTGTAGCCCAAAGGAAGGGGGTGGGCCAGTGTCCACAGCTTCTCAATCCCTCATCTTTTCCCAAAATTTTATCGGAGTCTTCGTTTGTCTTGGGGGATTCGAATAAAGCGGCAAAGCACATGCGATAATACAAAACACGACTGTTGACGATTAGGGACATTCTATCCCGTTTGCTGTGAGTTGTTCCTTCCTCATGGAAGGAACAGATCCCCAGTTAGGGGGAGTCCTGCTTTGGCTGGACTCTGCCAGTCTATGCGGCCCCACATGGCCAGAACAGCAAGGGACCCCAGCGTTCCCGGACGGGTACCCTCTCTACCCCCGCGGCCGGCTTGCCACCCAGGCTCTGGCTGAGAGTCCTTCACGGACACTCGGACGGCCTGATGCGCCCTGGAAACTCCAGCCACGCCCCGGCCACGCGAAGGACCCGCCAGTAACGAATGAACTAACCAACTTCCTTCCTTCCTTTCTTCCTCTCTATTTCAGATTCATTCATCCATTTTAGAAAGAGAGGGGAGGGGAGCGACGAGAGAGAGAATCCCAAGCAGACTCTGTGCTGAGTACAGAGTCCAACGTGGGGCTCAGTCCCACAATCCTGAAACCACCCGCAACCTGAGCCGAAACTAAGAGTCGGAGGCTCAAACGACGGAGCCACCCAGGTGCCCCACAACCCACAGCTTTGTCAATGCTGTTCCCCACGTTATTCCGTGCCCCTGGGCCTTTGCACATTATGTTTCAGTTTAGGAATGTCCTCTCTGGGACAATCACTGATCGCTTACTGCTCTGCCTCTTAGGTCCTGCCCCCCGTGCAAAGCTTCTGCAGCCCCTGCCCCCCACCCACAGACGGCCCGGGGATTCCTTCTTCGCCCCCCAGGACCTGTGAGCCCCACGTCAACTGACTTTGTATAAACCCCTAGACGGGAAGGGCAGGGCCACGTGGGCCACACAGGCTTCGTGGCAGGCATGGTCAAGGAGCAGTGGATGAAGTCGTGGGTATGGGAAGACCCTGCCCAGCCTGGGACTCGGTCTAGATGGCAGGGGTGCAAGGCTCTTCCCAGGAAGGCCCACAGTCAGCAGAGACTGCAGTCCTCTCAGAGGAACACAGGCGTCGGCCCCCCACCACGTCTGTGGGCCATGACTGGTCTGTGGGCCCTGACCCTGTCCTGCTCAGTCCTCCACAAGCCCACAAGGATGACTCGGCCCCAGGACCACAGTTGCTTCTGTGCAGCAGGAGAGAGGCCCCTCTTGTGGCAGACCCCTGAGGCTTTGGGGGTGACAAGCCAAGGTCAGAGGGCCTAGGATGATGGAGCTGGAGACCCGCATCTCTCCCACGACCACTGCCATTCCTTGCCTTCGGGGGTCGGTGCAGGGCAGGGAACTTTGGCCTTGTTCCAGCCCTGGAATGCCAGACCCCACCCCCCACTGAGGCAGCAGCCGAGGGGTCCCAGCTTGGGGCCTCCCAAAGATCCAGGCCTTACAACAGGAGCTTCTGAGTCTCCCTCAACGCGTGCCCAACAGAGGACTTGGAGCCAGCGTGTCTGCAGTCGTAAACCCACTCTGTTGCAGGGTGAACCGTGAGTGTCACCGGCCACAGGGAGCTGAGCCCCAGGACGTGGGGTGTCCGGAGAACTGGCCCTGAGCCCAGCACCCTGCCAGACCCCTGAGGGCCAGATCAGGATGTGCAGAGCAGCGGGGAGACCAGCAGCCTGGGCCGGAGGAACCAGACTTCGCGGGCGCTCACGGGGAGCCCCGTTCCACTAGCCCTGGAGTCCACTCCTCTGTGTCCTGACAACTGCGAGCGAGAACACATCCAGGTCCTGACCAGTGGAGCCCCCACCTCTGCAGAAGGGACCTCTTGCTCCTGCCTCCGGCCTGGCTGGCCGAGCACGGCACACACGAGGTGACAACAGCATCTGGGGCCTCAAGCTCTCAGGCCTGGTAGGATTCACCTTGAATGAAGGTGATGGCCAGAGCCCCCTGGGTTTAAGCACTTCCTGGGCTCTGGCCATCTACAGAAGCTTCTGGGAGCTTCCAGAATGTGCCAGCCTCCTGCAAACCATAGGGGCACTGTGCCCCAGTGTGGGTAGCCCCTGGCCAGACAGCTGTTCCCCTGAAAAAGCAAACCCACAAGCAGGGGCGCCGGTGGCGCTGGGAGGGTTTGTCTTGTTGTGCAGGGGTGGGGCCGGGCGCCGGAAGAGGATCCTCAACTGTCCATCTGCAGCGCAGGCAGCAGAAGGTGGCGTGGCTTTGGAGAAGTCTGAGAGAGCGGGGGGTCTGGGTGGATCCAGGGAAGCAGAGGAGAGAAGGGGACACTGGTGCCCTGGGGCTCCTGAGGGCTGGTGGCCATGGTGGCCTCTTGTGCCCGAGGGGCAGAAATGGGCTGACCCTGGCCAAGGTGAAGCCAGAGTTGTCCTTGGCCTGTCCTGCCTCATGGGTCAACCTCCAGCTGACCTTGGGGTGCAGCCTGGCCTTGGCCCAGAACCAGAGCTGAGAGGCAAAGCCCAGCTCTGTGCAAGCCGAGACAGGTGTCCCCTGTAATCTGCTGGCTTGGTCACCAGGCCCTGGGGCAGTTCTGAGCTGAGACTTCAGTATCCCCTGGGACCGGGCCTGGAGTTGGTCAGCAGCGACTTTGGAGTAAATTCTTTACCCCAAACTTCCCTTTGTCACTTTTCTCTGCAATGAGAGACCCCTGGGGAAGAGAAGGGCCTTCCCCGAGTAACCAGGCAGCCACCAGGGACTCTCCTGGCCACGAGCGACCCCAGAGACCTGGCCGGGATCGGCAGATACGGGAAGGCCCCCGGCCCTGACCCCAGGGCTCTGTTTTGCTGTTGTGGGGGTGGACAGCCTCCACGACTTACTGTTCCTTCCGCGGGCACCTGACTCAAGGGGATTGGCCTTATTAATTCTGACTCCAGACCTGCAGGTCCCCACAAGGCCCTGGGGGCCCTGCCAGGGCCTGAGAAACTAGGACTGTTTCCCCTGCCCTCCCCAACCTCCGCCCTAGCTCCCTGCATCCTGGGGGCCGGCACTAAGGCCACACCATAGCCTCCCCAGGCCTGACCATCAGGGCCCGCCGCTGCCTTACCTGCTCCACAGTCTGAAGGTCAGCCTTGACCTGCGTGAGTCCTAGGAGAAGCTTCTCCCTTCCCTTTTGCTTATCCTAAACCCCACCTGAAACCTGTACTGGGCTCTTCTGTTCTCTGCCTTGAAATCAAGAGGTCAACAGAGCAGCTGGTTTGGCCGGTGTGGACGGCAGAGCCTGTGTCCCGTCTCCGATCCCCTAGAGGCACAGGGGGCAGGTTGGGGGGCAGGTCCAGGTCATCGCTGACAGCCCTGCCCCTCTACCATTCTAAGGATATTAGGATATCCCAGCAACCCCAGTGGACTCGGGTGGGAGTGGCGGGGGGCTCAGCTCAGCTGCTGGTGTCCCAGTTGTCACCAGCCAGGTAAGTGCCCCGGAGGCATGGTTTCTGTGGAAGACTATGGAGTTTTCTGTGCCCAGAGCTGACCTGTGCTTTCTGGGACCTGCCCAGGGAGCAGGGGCCACAGTGCCTGCCCACTGCACAGCACCAGCCTTGTGACCCACGTGTCTCTGGCAGGGCCCCCTCGCCTCCACGGCCTGCCCCCCACAGCCCGGACCCCCTGTCCCCATACCCGTCCGACAGTCGCCTGTGAACGTGTGTATTCATTATCTTGCCACTGCTGTAGCGTCTCCCCATAGCCCACTAATTAAGGGGGTCACAGTCGAGAGCATGTTTACCCAATAAGCTTTATTTTTAATTATCCTAGCTGCTCAGAGACTGACAAAGACTCTGCTCTTCTCCTTCACTCAGTGGGTGCGCGGGCTACAGACACGCTTGCACACGCCCCACCCGGTGCTCCCCGAGGGGCCGGGTTTGTGTCCACAGCAGGAGCGCGTGGCTCGTGCTTGGGGTCGGGTGCTTATGGGGGCTGCTGGGCGTACACCCAGGGTCTGGTCACTGTGTGTCCACACATGTGTGCAAGCGGGAGCCACAGTCTGTGAGTCCGAGGGCCACGGGCCCAGGCAGGAGGGAGGGTGGACACCTGCTTGCCGCATCCTAACGGCAGTGTGAGTCGCCTCGCGGACGCTCGCGTCGTCAGTAAACGGCGGGCAATCCCAGCCCTGGCCTAACGGGACCTCAAACCAGTCTGGCCTCCTTATAGGGACGTTCACTTCTGGCTTAGCCAAGAACCAATGTCAAGGTCCTTCATTCTGGGTCTCTGCCTCCATGTCCCCTCCCCGCTGATGGATGGGCTGGTGACCTGCTCTAGTAGACCCCGTTTGTAGGAGGAACAGAAGCTCGGATCCCCCAGGGGCCAGTGGGGGCCAACCCTTTGGCCAGTCTGTGAAGCTCACTCTTGTTTCTGAGCAACTCTGAGTCAAAAGAGCACAGACACCTGGGGAGGTGACACTGGGCAGTTGTCGGGGGAAGCAGTCTGCTGGGGAGAACAGCCTGCCAGGGGAGGGGATGGTCTGGCGGGGGAACAGCCTGCCAGGGGGACAGCCCGACAGGGGAACAGTCTGAGGGCCTCTCAGAAAGTTAGAGTCAGTGTCACCTTAGGACCCAGCGGGGCCGCAGCCGGGGGTCTGTCCTGGAGAACCGCAAGCAGGGGCTCCAGCTGACCCACGAACAGAGGTGCTCACCAGATCAGAAGGTGGCCAGGGCTCCAGTGGGCAGCGGCGGACGACCGGGGGAAGGAATGGGGGCGGGTCCCCACGGCGGGCTGGGGAGGGGCCCTGACAGGTACTGCGGGATGCACGAGCCTGGAAGGTGGCCAGGACACCCAGACCCCAGAGCCCACGTGCCAGGGGTCCACCTGTGGAGCCGCCCGGGGAGTCGAAGCCGCAGAGAGCACGCGTGGGACAGCAGCAGCCTGGGGCTGGCACGGAGTGGCCGCAGACGGTCGGGGCCCCGTGGGGCCGGGCGGAGGGGCGTCTGCCCAGCATCCCAGCAGCACGAACGGCTCCGAGCTGTTCCCGTGAACTCGGTTAATTGTATGTTTGTGATTTCACCTCCGTGAGAAAGGAGACCCGAGGAAAAGAGGAGTCCCCAGGGTCTGTGGCCACCACCGCCCCCGCCGCACGTGCCCGCAGCTTCTCGCCGGCTCTGGGAGAGACCGGGAGGCGTCCGCTGAGGTGAGCCGGCCGGAGGCCCCGCGTGCATTGTTCCACGGGGATTAGGGCCGCGGCATCCCCCAGCCTCTTCCTGCTGGCTCCCCCGGCGTCCGGCTGTGCTGGGCAGGCCTGCCTGTTCTGTGCAAGTTTCTGTCTCTTTAATAAAGATTAAGATGTCAGAGGGCCAGCGTTGCACAAAATCCCACTTTTATTAACTTCTCATTACCAGCTGAAGGGCAAAGCCCATTCCCGAGCTTCTGGAGCGGCGCGGGGAAAGCGCTTATTAAATGCACGTTTATGACGACTGGGGCCTCGGGCAGCGCGCGCTGACTCAGCACCGGGCCGCAGGCCTCCCTGGTGGACGCAAGACAACGGGCACCTCGTGCCAAGAGCGACCGCGCAGCCAGGCCCAGGCTGGAGGGGACGGCCCAGAGCACAATGCGGAGGGAAGGAAGGGTCTCAGCTGCCTGGGCGGTGGGCGAAGTGGGAGGGTGGGGGTCCCCACTGTGGTGAGGGCGTCATGACGAGGGAGGGTCCCAGGCCCACACTGGGGACTGACCGCCACGTGGACTGTGCTGGCCCGATGGCGCGCCATAACCTCCCGCAGCCCCCAGCTTCGGCCTCCCAGGATGGACCCCACAGTCGACATGCTCTGGGCCTCGGGAAGGTTCTCTGGTCAGCTTCACCCCTCCCCCCCTCCCAGAAGGCCCAGACGGGCCCCCTGAACCCCAGGTCATCATGTACCCTCTCATAGGGAGACCTGCCGTCCCCACTGCCCGCCTGCCTCCTTCCACCCCCCATCCATGCCGTGGTCCCACAGCCCCACACGAGGGCTGTGGGGGCATGTCCTCCCCGCCTCTCCACCCTACTGGTCTCAGTCCCCAGAGCTGCTCAGGCTTGGGCCTGGCCCCAGGGGCTCCCGAGCTTGTGAATCCACATCCATCCTCCCACCCGATGCCCTTCTGGGACATCTGTCTAAGGGGCACGTCACAAGTAAGATGTATAGACCCGACATGGCCGTTTCTACCTGTCCCAGTGTCCACTCCCTCCTCCGGGCTCCCCCTGCAGAGACCAATGGCTCACCCCAGTCCCCAGAGCTGTCCTCTGGCCCCTCGTCTTCCATCGACTGAAGCCTCTCTCTCTAGAGTATCCCCGATACCACCATCTCCCCGCCCCAGCCCTTGACTTCCCACACCCCCTCTCCCCACCGGGCACCCAGTGACTGGCTGGTGCACAGGACCCACAAGCCCCTCCACGGTGCCCCTCCCGGCCCACCCCTGAACTCGGGGTCTCAGCCGCATGTCCTCTGCCTGCAATGCTCTGGGCCTGGTCCCACTAGGTCTCTCTCCCCTAGGCCTTAGGGAGCTCCTCCAATGCCCCCAGAGGTGCCCTGGGGACACCCACCTGTGTCCTTGTCCCGCAGCCCAGGTCTGCCCACCTGCCTGCTGGTCGCTTGCAGCCGCTCCCGTGCTGACGGCTCTGTATTTGAGCTTTATTCGCCTCTTTGGTGAGTTACAGACTGAATGTTTCTGTCCGCCCCCCAGGTCATACGTTGAGACCCTAAGCCCCAGGGTGACGGTGTGTGGAGGTGGGGCCTCTGGGAGCTGATGAGGTTTAGATGAGGTCTGAGAGGTGGGCCCCCATGACGGGAACAGAACCCTCGTAAGACAAGACGCTAGAGGGCTTCCTCCTATGCGCGTCTCTCCCTCCCTCTGCCGGTGGAGGACACCACGAGGGGACCACCGTCTGTAAACCGGGCAGAGGGTCCTCACCAGACATGGAATCTTCTGGGGCCTTGCTCTTGAACGTGTAGGCCCCAGAACCGCGTGAGAGAAAGTTCTGGGTTTAGGCAGCCCCATCCGTGGCTGGGCCCACCGAGGGCCGTGGGCCCTCTGTTCCCAGCTGCGGCTTGGAGCCCATCACCCCGACCTACAGTGTGCGGGGGTCAGTGCAGGCGCTCACGGTGCCTCCAGTCCGCGGCAACGCTGGGTGGCAGTGTGGCCGAGTCCTCCCCGAGCGCCCCATCTCGTCCGCAGTTTTCGCCCCGGCATCACTCCTGGGGGCCTCACAGGACCCCCTATGAGGGGGTCCCTGGCAGGGCTGAGCCAGACTCCCCCATGCTAACAGAATGACGCTGAGCGTCTATGAGCAAGAAGGGAGCCCTGGGTCCTCGGAGGCTGGGACCCACCCAGGTGAGAAAACACACATTCGTTGAGCAAAAGGACACTTGTCGAAGGGCATCACGTCCTACTCCTCAGGATACAGAACCAGATGACCCAGCTCCAGGCCCTGGCTCTACCTCTCCCAGCTGTGTGACTCTGCTAGGTTGCTTAACCTCTCTGTGCCAGTCTTTCGCAGCAAAGGAAAGCGCCCAAGGCAACATCAACCACTTGCACAGGCAGACCCCACGCTCAGTCTTACCCCCAGAAAACACCCTGTAGTGTGGGGCCTTCAATTCAGCTGTGGGGCAGTGGGGTAGATGGCTCAGAAAGGAAAGGGAAGGAGACGGCGGGCTCTCTTGCACTGGCCCTTCCCGTCCGGCTGCCTCCTGGCCCAGGATGCCTGCAGGACCGGCCCCTTTTGGCCAAGGAAGCCAAACAGGCTGCAGCCAGCCCCACGGGGGACATTTCTGGACCGGGTCCTGGGAGGATGACACTGGCTTTGAAGGAAACGCCCCGTCCACGGGACCGGCCGTGCTGTCGCAGGCCTGAGTTTCCGGCTGTCGGTGGGGGGCACCCAGGCAGGCCTGCCCAGGAGCCGGGCTGGTGCGGAGTGCGGGCCTCACCCGGCCCGGGGCTCGGCCGCCTGTGCTCGGCCTGTTTACCCAGGGGGTGAAAAGGCTCCTGTGTAAATAGACTTCGCAAAGGCCTGTGCTTTCTCACCGCTACGGCTTTCTGAACGCACATTATGAATTGGCGGGCTTATCGGGAGGGCCGTCTGGCAGTTAAAAGATGTTTCCCCGCATTGTGAGGCTGCATGGAAACCGAGTCATGTCAGCCCCAAGACAAAGGAACTCAAGTGTTTGAAATGCAAAAATATTTTGACCCGACTACATCATTTTTCAAAGGAAAAAAGTAATTCACGGCTCACAATTCACCTGCTATCTTGCAGGAAGTCCTGTATTTCTTATTAACTCCCCAAGGCCTGCTTCTCTGTGTGAGAGGTCATCTTGGAGGGCCAGTGTGTGAGGGACGTTTATGACTTTCCTTTCCGTCTCTTCCTGTTGTTTTTTCTTCTAGCGCTGGCTCGTGTTTGTGAGTGCCCGCCAGTGCGCAGCTCCTGGCCTTATCTCTGGGCTCCTCCCAGACCAGAAACTCGAGTGGGGTACAGAGTGTCTGCCCTGGGTGGCTGGGCCGGAAACCAAGGTCCTGAGAGGTTAAGTGACCTTCCCCGGGTCTCACCGATTGATGGTAAAACTGGAGTGTCCGGGGTCTTCTGATCCCTCATGGGTGTCCTCTCCTGGGCTCTTGGCTCCCCCATGTAATAACTGTGTCTGAGTGGGACCTCAAAGGCTCACCATCATCACCACCATCACCATCACCACCATCACCATCACCACCATCAGCTTCATCACTTCCCCACCTTGCTCCCCCCGGGCCATAAGCACGCACCAGACACTATTTCAGGTGGGCTCTGTGCACAGCATCTCAGGTCCTGGCTCGCCACAACTCTGAGGCAGGAGCTATTATCCCCTCCACTGCACAGATGAGGAAATAGAGGATAAAGCAAGCCTTGGACAACCTTTTGCCTTCTTGGAAGATCCTTCCACCCCCAAGCCCTTAGAAAGATCCACGGACACTTCATGGTGGCTGCTTAGCAGCTCCGTGGCAGCTGAACAAAAAGGCAACCTGTGGAGTTAGCTGAGCAAACCCCAAATGTCCCTGAAGCTGAGTCTGAGGGTCTGGCCCCCAAAGCCGCAGGAACCAGAGCAGCTCTGGGAATGCTCCCCGTGGGGCGGCAGGGCAGGGGCCCTCTCCGGGTGCGCACGCCTGAGGCTGTGTCGTCCTGCCGGCAGGGCAGAGGGGTCCCCCCCGTGAGCGAGGCGGCAGCCGTGGGGCCAGGAGGGAGGCGCGGGGAGGCGACAGCTCTCCGTGTATGGCACTGTTGGTGGGGGGGGCTTCTGAGGAGGCGAGTGATGTGTCGGGCTGGGAAACCCAGAGCGGGGAGGGCTCTGCGGGACATCCCAGTGACACTTCAGGGCCAAACGGTGATTATCAAGAATCCTGGGTGTTTAATAAGGTGGCCGGGGTGCTGGCCGTTTGTTACACTAGTAGGACTGGAGAGATGGGGGACAGCGTGCCAGGCACTGACACCGACCGGGAGAGGAAATGGGCACCAGCCCAGGGGGACGTCCCCACATTAGCACCGGCTTCTGGGGAACACGCACTTCCCACTCAGACAGCGAGGGAAGTGGACGATCCCAGGGGTGAAAACGCCTGGCTGGGGTCCCCCGGGCAGAGCCTCGTTTCAGAGTCTGGGTTTGGGAGCGTTTCTGCAGGGGCCAAGGTTGCCGCTGTCTACGCAAACTCGGGTGGGCGCGTTCAGCTGTCTGAACCCCAGGGAAACAGAGCCTGTTCCCCGGGGCTGTTGGGAGTCAGCCAGCGCGCTCCGGATGTGGCCCACACCCGTCCCCTCGGCCCGGCGCGGGAGGCCAGCGGCGAGCACGCAGAGGTGGCTCGCAGAGGTCTGCTTTGCCGTGTCCTGGCCACAGCACGACCTGATGTCACACACAGAAAGACGCAATCATTGTGCCCTGGGCCCGGGAGCTGTCCTACAAACCCGACACCGTCCGGTCTCTGAGGGCCTTGTCCCTCCTCCGGGGTGGGCGAGCGGGGACAGACACAGGCCTCCCCGCAGGCTGGTTCTCCCTCCTGGAGGACGGCACGTTGGCAGACACGGGACAAAGGAGCCCCTCGCCCCCCCAGCTCTCCCTCCTTCCCGACCCAGGACAGCCCCCGCCAAGCCAGACCTTCCTGAAGGCTAATTCGATGTTTTTCTCTACCTTGCAGGTTCCCCTTTTCTCCTGCCTCTGCATTTCTCGTCCAAAACAGAAATACAAAGGGAGGAAATCTATTCAAAATTCCTCCTCCTCACTTTATTCTTGCTTCTCTCTGGGGTGCCCATGCTTCAGAATCTCTTCTGATAATTATCTGCCCTTTCGGGGCCTTCGTAAGGCAGAACCTCAGGCAAGGGAGGCTCAGGAAGAGTTCGCCTGCCCGCGGCAGGCAGGACACCCTCAAGTCTACTCTGAACAGGCACCAGCTTGCCCATCCCCGTCCCACCCCGTGCGGGGGCTGGGGAAGAGCACTTTTATTATTATTATTATTTTTAAGATTATTTATTTATTTATTTGACAGACAGAGATCACAAGTAGGCAGAGAGGCAGGCAGAGAGAGGGGAGGAAGCAGGCTCCCTGCTGAGCAGAGAGCCCGACGCGGGGCTCGATCCCAGGACCCTGGGATCATGACCTGAGCCGAAGGCAGAGGCTTTAACCCACTGAGCCACCCAGGCGCCCCACTTTTATTATTATTTTTGTTTGTTTTTGAGTCTCTCCTTCCTCTCAGCTGATCCGTGATGAACACCACATCAGACCCTCTTTATGTGATAATTTTCCATCCCCGGCAATGCAAACATTTCTGTGGCTAATGCTCTGAGTCTTGGCCATTGCTCAGGAATAACAGAGGCAAGGTTCCAATAGAAAATAATAAGTCTTGCCTTTTATTACTTAATTTATCAACAGTGTAGTGGAGAAACATCTTGTTATCTGGGTAAGAAGAAACCGTTCGCCCACACGGCCTTGGCTGATGGAAGGGGGTGTCAGACAGAATGATGAATCCCGTTAGCATACAAAGAGGCCGGGGCTGAAGCAGGGTGTTATTCAAAGAAGGAAATATTATTAAGTAAGAAAACGGTGCACTCACCCTGAATCTGTTAAATTAAGAATCCCACTCTTCCCGGCCAAAACCAATTTGTTATCCTCACAATCTCCCCCGTATATAACAGGGGATAAGAAGGAAAAATGGCCCAGAGGAATGACTGCTTCGAATCACCCACCTGCCGGGACACGGCCCAGCCAACACGGCAAGGTGGGGCCGCTTCCGCCCCAAGTGGGCAGAGCAAACCGCACGAGAGGCTCCTGGAAGCGTGCCCCACCACGAGGAGCCGTGTCGATTTGGAACTGTGCGGGGGGGTGGGGCCCAGGGGCCAGGACCCCAACAACATGGGCTGCTGAGGCCCCTCAGCACAGGTGACTGGGGTCTCGGGAGGACGGGGACGCGGGGAGAACAGAGACTCGAGGACTTCCTGTTTGTGTCTCCAGCACCTGAGCAGACTCGGTGTCCGTCACTGCTGGCGCGTGGGCACGTGACAAGGTCAGACTCTGAAACCCAGAAGCCCAAAGACACAGCTCACGGCTGAGTTTCTCCCGCATGCCTCACGGGACTTGCAGGACGGCTCGGCCTATGGTAATTGCCGGATCTCCCGAACTTTCTGGCCGCAGCGTTGGAGGGCAGAGAGAGCTGGGGGCTGTCGCGCTGGCCAGTGGCTGCCGGGTCCAGAGAGGCCCACAGGCCGGGCGGTTCATCCGACGACACGCGGTCCCAGAAGGCAGAGGCTCAGACGTTGGGGGAACGGCTCACACATGCGCAGGACGGGGAATCCTGACCACGGGGGCTTGTGGCCCAGCAGACGGGAACGGTGCCCACGTCTGGCCGTCACCACCCACCACGGCGGTGGCGACCTTCACCGTCTGGCGTTGCCATGGGCCAGGCCCAGGGTAAGCTCCCGGACGCCAGCGTATTTCACAAGCAAACTCGCCGTGCAGGGTTCACTTGATGAAATGTGAGACGTCATGTCACAGCGAAGCGTGACGTTACCGCTTCTGCTGATTCCCGGGCAGCCTCCTCCCCCGAGCCCGCCCTTAGGCACATGTGACGCTTCAGAGAAGACGCGCGTGCGTGCGACTCGCCGCTTTTCCGAAACCCGTTCTTGAAAAACTAAGCGTTTTAGTTTTCTAGGAAAGTGGGTGTCACGTCCGGTGTGCCCATCTCCACGCCCCCGGTGTCCCTGTGATTGACGTCGTCCAGTCGCGCAGTCATTTCTTACAACGGACGGGTCGGTTGTGACCGTCAGCAAGTAGCGCCCGTGAGGAATGTCAGGCTTTGCGGTGGGGCCCGGCTGTGCTTTCTGTGGGTCTGGATAAATGTCAGGGTCGTGTGGATGCTGCCGGGGTCGTGTGGATGCTGCCGTGGGACCTCACGGAACAGCTCTCCTGACCCCCCATCTCCCTGCCGCACCGGCTTGCCCCCTCCCCCCACCCCTGGGAACCACGAATCTCTTCACCATCTCCGTGGCTTTGTCTTTTCCGGAACATGGTGGAGCTGGGGTCACACAGAGCACGGCCTTCTCAGATCTTCTCCTGTCCCTTGGTCCCACCGACTTATGGCTCTTCACGAGGCTGGACAATGAAGCCCTCCATTCAGCGGGAGGTTGTCCAAATGCCTCTTTGGGGGCCCGGGGCTGGGCTGCGGTGGTTTACCCTCCGCCATCCTACGGGGTCTCCTGAGTCCCTCCCAGCAAAGGGACCTGGGACAACCCCGAAGGCAGCCGGACCCCGCTTTCCCCTGGTGGCTCTGGATCATGGATCAGAGCCCTTCCGGGAATAGGGGGTCGCCCCTCAGTGCTGTGTGAGTCCAAGGGGCCCCAGAAGCCTGGGAGGTAGGGGACTGTGCCAGCGAGGCGTCCCCATCTTTTCCTGTGTGTTCGCCTCCGTTCTCTATCCGCACACCTGAAGTGACTCTGCCCACGTTACCTGGCACCAGGGAACTGGTCATGGGTCAGCTCTGGTGCCACTTCCTCCAGGAAGCCCGCCATAGTAGAATGCACTGGGGTCCCCTCCTCCGTGCCCTCTGCCACGGGCCTACACCCCCGCCATGACAGGCACCTCCTCCCACCCTGTGCTGCGGGCTGTGGCTGGTGCCCCCTCTCCTTCGGCCATCACCGTGACGGCCGCACGCCCCACACAGCCAGCCGGTCTAAGAACGCCGACCGACATCGAGCAAACCACACCCAGCCGAGCCCAGCCTGTACCGGCCACCGTCACGCGTGTAAGTGAGAACCAGCGAGGACCGCCTTGAGGCCCCGAGTGTGGGGACAGTTTGTCACATCATTGCGGCAAGAGCTCCGTGACCTGCCTCCTTGCAGCGAGCGCCGTCCGCTCTGCGTCCGCTCTCCCTGGACTCGGCCGTGGCCGCAGCCTCGCGCTGCCTGGACTCTGACGGGCGTGAGCTCTGGGAGCAGAGCAGAGGAGTGTTCAGGGCACAGGCTAGACACGGTCCCCGGGGACGCTCGCTCCAGGGTCTCGTGGGCGGACGCTGAAAACGCCTCTCCGCTGACTCGTGTGGCCCAGTCAAGCGACTGACGCTCTCTGTGCCTTCGTTTCCTACTCCGTGACGTGGGGGCGAGAACCCGTCTCGGGTGATGGCGGGCACGTGAGCCGATGGGCATCGGGCAGCTGGTTAACGGTGACTGACAGCGACAGAGGACCCCAGCGGGGACAAGGTCAGCCCCTGCCCCTGCCTGCTCTCCTTCCCTCCCACCCTCCTCCTGGCCCCGTGTCCTCCCCCAGGGCTCAGTGCACGGTCAGCCCCACAGCAGCACAAGCCTCGGAGCTGCTCTGGGAGGCAGGGGGGAGGCTAGAGGTTCTGTGGAGGCCGGTGTGGCACCCCCGACCAGCACACCCAGGCCCACCCCGCACCCACACAGGAAGCCAGGCCTGTCACTCAGAGAAGACGGTGAACCGGCTAGCCAGGATGCTGGGGGTCTGCCCCCTCTACACGCCCAGCACAGACGCCCACTTGCTTGGATGGGAGGTGGCCTTGCCGGTGGGGTGCATGGGACACAACCTTCCCCGGCTTCCGCCCCCGGGCAGGCCACAGAGACACCCCACACACGGGCCCTGTCGTCCTGTATCAGGTCGAGAGGCTTCCCCAAGGCCTCCCACAGGCCTGTGCCCGGATGGGAGGGGGGCTTCCGGGCTCTGCGAGGGACACCCACGGCGCCTGGCCCCGCGACCTCCCCGGCAAACGGCATCTGAGGGGACTCGGGAGCCAGGCCTCCCTCGAGGCCTGGGGTGCTCGGCGCAAGAGAGGAGGGGCCGGGCGGAGGGAGGGGTCGCGAGTGCTCACGGCATCTCTCGCCGCTTTTGCCCTGGGAGCGACGGCCACCCGGGTATCTCTGTGGAAAACCGGAAGTCTGCCTCGCACCCAGAGTGGTCACATGAAGGGACAAGGGCAGGGCTTCTCCTCCACGGCAGCCGCCCCACGCCAGTGACGCGGACTTCGCGGAGGGTGTGTCTGTGCGTTTAAAGCAGAAGACGCCTCGCAGGCCTTCGAGCGGACACATGTGTCTCTCCCAACAGTGAGGCACAATTTAATTAACTCACTTCTGCACCCACCTGAAGATTACGGAGTTTATCGACACCGCCATCTGCCTCCCATAAAGCCGTAATGTAGATAATAAATCCGCTTCATTACCCGGTGCGAGAGGCGTCCTGCTCCAGACGGTCGGCCCAGCACCCCTCCCCCGAGCACCGCCTCGGACGCCCTGAGCTTCCGCGCGGTCTCCTGGAGGGCCCTGCCACGGACGCCCTCCGGCCTCTGTGCTCTGACCCGCTGCAGCTGTCCCCGGAGGGCCCCGACACTCTCTGTCCATGGCCGGCGTCCACCCGGGCTCCCCTCGCCCCCCGTCCCCACGCAGACCGCAGAAGCCGCACCCCCAGCCTCCATGGAGCAGGACCCGGTGCCCAGAGCTGTGCCCAGAGCTGTGCCCGACTACGGTCTTGTTATCCAGCTGGACGCCTCGGGCCAGCCCGGGCGCTGGAGACGGACTGTCTCTCCAGCTTGCAGACAAGAAGCCGGAAATGCAGGAGGCCAAGCTCAAGGCCAAGAACCAGGTTTAGAGGGTTGGGGTGGGTTGGGAGTGGCCCTGGACCTGCCCAGCCTCCCCGGGTCTCCCGCCAAAAGGAGAGGTTCCTTTGTTTACCTTCCGGGGGAAGGCGTATTTTCTATTTCTGAGTCTGTCCTGTGAAATTGATGATGCTCAATTTAAGTTTGGGCACAAAGTGTCAGCTGGGCGGCTGGGGGGGAGGGCCTGGCTCCAGAGAGGGTCCCCAAGTCACCTGCTCTCTCAGCCCTGCCCGCAGCTGCTGGTGGACCCCGAGGGGGCTTCCGCTGATTCTCTGGTGTTCCGGAGAGAGAAAGAAAAGCTGGCTCTTTGCTTTCTCTGGTGCAAAAGAGAGACGAAACTAAACTGTCTCCCTGCCCCCTGGGTGTGGCTCTCGGGCTCGGGCCGTTCTGGGAGAGCAGTGTGCCCTCCACGGCCCCCTGGGGGCCACTGCTCCCCCCTGCACCGCCTGGGCCCAGGGCCTTCCTGACCCACAGCTCCCCCGCCAGGGCGGGCAGGTGACAAACTGCACCTCGCCTGGGGAATCTGAGCCTTTCAGCTGGTTTTGGGGATCCTCGGGATGGGGCAGGGGCAGGGAAAATGGAATCAACTCAGTTTAAGGGCCTGAAACTGCCAAAAGGTGAAGTTTCTAACGTCCTTCCCCCCACCGGCCTGCAGCTGCCCCAAAGCTCACCACAGCCGCCACTGTGGGCCCATTAATCACCCTTATCAGAGCGGGAAGGGGCCCCTGCCCGCCCCCACCCCCCACCAGGGACAAGTTCAGGTGCTTCAAGGTGGCCAGAGGTCAGAGTCCACCCTCGAGCCTGCAGAGCCTTTCTGTCCGCGGGGAACTGAGCCACCGAAATCACACCTAGGCCGCCTCTTCAGATAAGCGTTGCGGTTGTGCAATCAGAGGCCTTCGGGAGGGGCAGGAAGGGAGGCCGGAAGCCGGACTCGAGGAGGCCCAGCTGGTGGTGGCCTCGAGACCCGGGCTGAGGCCTGCACCTCCTCGGGAAGGGGAGCGCGGAGGCGGCGCTCTCTGGCATTCTGGTCGCGGCCCCCTACACCTCTCCGCTTTGCAGCCTTTGATTCAGCAAAATCAGGGATGCAAACTTCTTAGGAGTACTTAGTTTCCATGGCAACCGAAGCTGACCTCAACATTATTGTTCTCAAGAGGCACTGACTTTACTATATGTTCATTCACTGAATTAATGGACTCCTGGCTCTTTTATCAGCAGCCCCCGAACAAAGGAGAGGGAGACGAGCCGTCAGAGGGCTTTCAGCCAGTGCCCAGCCTTTTGTCCGGGCTGACTGCGTCCGAGCAAGTCTATTCAGCCCCAGATTATCAAAATCAACTCAGGGCTGTCTCCGTGGCAGCTAAACACACTTTGATTTCATAAAGACATAACCGATCCCACATGCAAATTATTAATTGTGGTTGCAGGATTCTGAGTGCTGGGGTCTCCCATGTGATTGGGGGGCGGGTAAGATGGCGTCTTTGCAGGTAAAATGCGGGTGAGTTACAGGGTGTTGGTGGCTCCTGAGGGTTGCTGGCTGGGAGCGGAAGAGGAAAAAGGAAAGAACTGTTAAGGCCGTCCTCGCTGGCTCAGGCAAAGCATGAGAAGGACCCAGCAAGGCTTCCCGCCCGACGGAGACCAGTGGCACCCCACGTGCACCCATCGGCCCTTTTTGCGGGGGGGCTTCTGCATTTTCAGACCTCCCCTTCTTAAGAGGTGCAGAGCCACATCCCTGGTCTCTCCACCACCTTCCCTGGGGCCCCCAGCCACCTCCACAGCACGCCAGAGCCATAGTCCCCAGGACGTAGCAGCACACGCATGGCGGGACCTGGCTCTGGGGCTCTGGGCGGAGTTTCCACGGCCCAGCAGCAACACGCTTATACCTTGGGGCGTGCGAGCACAACACACACTTAGCGGCTGCCTGTGGTCTCCACTCCCGCCTTCTTGTCACTTGAAGAGCTGTCTTCCTGGACGCCCTGGCCGGAGACCAGCCCCCAGCATCCCTACAACCCAGGAGGGATCCCGGAGAGCAGAGGCATCTCCCGGAGGGGGTGGGGGAGGACCGTGGAGCACACGCACACAACAGCCAGCGGTAGACCACGGTCCTAACATCCAAATAATCATTTCACAAATTAAATAATTATCAATCAATCACCCTGTGTGGACAGTGCTAGGCTGGGCTATCAGATGGCTTTTATGACCTGTAGCATTTTGCACGTAATGATGGGAGAGAGATTTATGGAGCCATCGTGCTCCCTCTTCCAGCACCGGACTTCATTAGCTTTCTTTCCTTCGGACCCTGACTCCCCACGCACCCCTCGCACACTCCATGCCCCCAGCCCCCAGCCCCCCAGAGCGCGGACTAGGTGGCACCTTTCTTCTTCCGGTCCTGGCCCTACCGATGCAAATTCCTGATTTTTGGCAGGCTGGGGGCAGACAGAGGAGGGAAGGAGAAGGAAAAATAAAAATAAAAAAAGGAAAAGGTCACTTCCTTTTGTTTGCCTTTCCCCCCAGTTGTACCGTATTAACACGTCCTTCCTTCTCGAGATGGTCAAAGAAAACAAGATAAAGTGGGACAAAGGGAAGGCGGCCGGGGCTAGCGTGTCCCCTTTTCATATCACCAGAGATTAAATCAAAATTCTTTTAGCTGATACCATCTCCCCGGGTGGACTACACTCTTGTTAACGGATAAATTCAAGCCCTCCAGAAAGTCAAAGAATAAATTTAAGCCTTTTGCCAAATGTCTATCCTATCGGATTTTGATAAGAAGGCCATTGAGCCTTAATAATGTCTTCCATCCATTTTCAGCGGGCCCTTAACACGGCTCTTTATTCGTCCCCAAAGCCTCTTCGCTGGGTCTTTTTATTACAGGCCCCCGCGGGCTCTCCAGGGAGCCGGGCGACCCGAGTGATGGATGGACAACTCGCTAGATTATCTCCCGCAGATGTTTGCTCTGCAGGAGCCCCGGGCTTTCCTTCTAAGTAAACAGGCGAAATAGAGTCCGCTGGAAGGAACAGTCCCAGAGGTCCAGGCGCCAAGGCCGGTAGAGGCGACGCAACACGACCCGCAGGCCGTCGTCCCAGCGACTTCGTGGGCAGCGCAGGCTCCGCGCCCAGGGCGCACACCGGGGCGGGCGCAGGAGGGGTGGCGGCGGCGAGCGCGGGCCCCGAGTCTCATCAGCACCAAAGCTGGGCTGCGGGGCCTCGCGCTTGGTGGAAGAAGGCGGACGCAGGGGATGGAGAGGGATGCGGGGCCGAGGGAGGGAGTCAGGGCCTGCGGGATGCGAGATGGGGATGCGGACGACCCCTCCAAGGGGCACCGCTATGGCGGCGGCAGCGAGGGGGTCCCGGGACCCGAGGGGCGGGGCCGAGCCTGGCGCGGCTCACAGGCCGCGGCCGCTGTCACTCGCAGGGGAGCCCCGCCCTGCACCGCGGCCCAGTAACCCCGGTTCGAATCCCGCCTCCGCGGGGAGTGTGGGCACAGCCTGCCTCCCTGCCTGAGCTTCTGTGCAAAGCGGGACAGAGGGATTCCACGGCGGGTCCAGCAGCCTAGCTCTCTAATGCTCAGAATTTACAACCGGAGCTGCCCCACAAAATATCCGGTTTTCTGTACCTGCGTCCAACCACTGACTGCGTCAGTCACCATCTGTGACACTTCCCTGATGCCCATAAGGAGCAGGAAGCACCGTCACCCTTGAAACGGGATACTGGAGCTAGAGATGTCGGCGGACCTACCCAAGTCCCCCCGCCTCTGGCCACGGCCCACAGTGTTTTAAGTCTCCCAAACGTGTGGGGGAGGAGAGGCCACGTCCAACCAGATGTAAAACTCCCAAACCACAAAACTCATAAATGGGGTCTACCTCCTCTTGCCAAGGAACTGACTCCACGTGTCCTTAAAACAGCGCTGAGGCACGTGTGGTCCTTGCCCGAAATAGCGCGTGTTCCCGTAGATGTGCACGGCTCTGAGGACCACAGTGATCTATGAGGCGAGACCCGCTTCTCGG
This sequence comes from Pteronura brasiliensis, assembly GCA_004024605.1. Classification (NCBI taxonomy): domain Eukaryota; kingdom Metazoa; phylum Chordata; class Mammalia; order Carnivora; family Mustelidae; genus Pteronura; species Pteronura brasiliensis. The sequence goes on from PJEN01002144.1 coordinate 139,279, forward strand.
AGGGAAGGTAAAGGGACATTTACTCATTTTCCAGCCTCAGTGCATGAACCCATTCGGCTTTGCTGTGTTTTCATTCCCGTCTCCCTCCCTCTCTCCCTCCCGGATGGTCTGGGCGTGGAACCGACCCAGATGGGTCCAGAGCTAAGCCCCAGGGTCAGGTTTTGACCCTCCCACCAGCCTGAACCTGGGCACCCATCCCGTCACACTTGAACGGCCCAGATGCTGAGAGTGTCCAAGTTCAGCACGAGGCCAGAAAAATCCCGGATTTCGGGGACAACGGAGTGTGGTACGATGGCTCCTTCATGTGGGGAAGGGTGTGCGCGGGGCGCTGGGCAGAACCCCCTTCCCGGCAGCAGCCTCCCCCTGCAGCAGGGACCTGCGGAGTGATAGGAGGCAGAGGGGCTGGGCAGGGAGTCAGGAGGCCTCGTTCCAAATGGACAGCCACCAGAATCCCCTTTGCTCCGGTGCCCGGGCCCCCTGCATGTCCGACTGCTGTGAGCGTCAGGTCAGTTGGGATTCTGGGCACAGAGGGCACCTCAGAGCCCTCTGCCGGGACTTCCAAGGCCCTGTGTTTGAGGGGGTGCCTGGGCTGGGCAGTGTGACCAGCGCTGTGTGCGTGGCACCTTCCACCCGTCCCCGAGCAGCTCTCAGGAAAGCCCTCCAATCAGGTCAGCCCGGGCCCGATGGGCTGATGGTTTAGGAAAGGAAAAGCCGTGGTGCTCCAGGAGCAGAGGGGCCATGCTGGCGGGGGTTCTCCCGGGGAAAACCTCGTCCTGGCTCAGAAGCATCCAGCCCTGGCCTCCTCACCATCTTCACATTTAGACTTGACCTTTTGGCCTTCTACCTCAAGCCTGGTACCCACACCAGACAGGCAACCACCCATCCCCCATGAATGCGTCCCGTCTAAGCTCCCGCCAGTCCACCCCACTGCTGGGGCAAGTCCCACTGTGCCACCTGCTGCTTGCTGGTGGTGAGAGAGGAGGATTTCGTGTTCTCTCTGGAGGTCAAGACCCTGGACCCAACTGCAGGGCTTTTTTCGGGGGAGAGGAAAGACTTCAGGTCTTTGAAACACAGGAAAGCTCTTTACAATCTTTTGCTACCTTTCACCTTTTAGGGAAATCCGAGTTTGTTCCCAGAGGCAGAAAGAGGGAAAGGGGGCTGCTGGGAGGGATGTCATGTTTTAAAGAAGACAGACCTCAGGCCACCCATCCGGCCGGACACGACCCTGGGTTTTAGGCGAGAATCGGCTAGAAGATCACCCCTGCCAGAGCTCCTTCGGGAAGTCACTGCAGGGTCAGAAAATGCCTCCCTTCACAGGGTTTTCTCCAAAATCAGTATTTGTGGGGTTGGACCTGGTGAGAAGGGTCAGGTCTCCCCCACCCCCTTATGGAAGCTGTGCCCAGAGTCCTCAGCTCAGACCATCAAGCCGGGTATGGGGACACCTGGGACGTTGGGCTTCCCTTCGCAACGCACCTCGGGCTCCCGCCAGCAGAGGCTGACCGTCCCTGTAAACACACATCCCGCAATGCAGACAGTGAGACAACCCCAGGCCCGGGCACCCTCGGCGGGCCCACTCTCCGCCTCTCCTGGGTGGTGTTTGGAGGGCAGCGCGACCAGAGAGACCGCCGTCCTCATTCCACTGGAACATGCAGAAGTGTGGGTTGGCTACCGAGCTGGGTGTGGGTGCGTGTGTCCTGTGTTTGCGCGTGTGCGGGGGTGACCCGGACTGGGTGGGCCCTGAGTCCTGTCTGATGAATGGCTTCTGGGTTTCTTGGTGTTTTTCTGGGCCAGTTCACTCTCTGGATCTTGCCAAGCTAACGTCTGCCACCCGGGGAACCGCCATCAGCCACCAAGAGGGCAGGAGACCCTCCCCACCGTGGACGCCTTTCCTTTCACCTGATCGGCTGCTTTTCGACGCCCCGCCCGGGCCCTCTTTGGAGGCTGCGGACAGCACGGGCTTTGTGGGATTCGCGGCCGACCGTGGTCTTTCCCCGTCTGTATTCTTCTCACTGAGTGTCCAATGGAGGTGGCCACACCAACGTGACCCTTGTTTATTCACTTCTCCTGTGTCTGCCTGGCCTGAGCATTCCCACAGGGGCGGCTCTCCCGGTTCTCGGGAGCCAGGGCCCCGCTGCCTGCCGACACGGTGCAGACCACATCCGTCCTACCGTCCCCGGAACCCCTGTCCCGCGCTCGCCTTCCAACACACAACGCATCGCCCACAAGCGGCAGGTGGCCCCACGGACCCGGCTGCACGCACACTAGCTGGGGGTCGCACCCGGGCCACGGCGAGGGAGAGGGCGTGGAACCAGCTCTCCTACCTTTTGGATGCAGCCCTCCTGGGACGACACCTCCGTATCCGCCAACATGTGCTGAAAAACAAGTTAGAGTGCGGATGTTAGTGTCTGGGGCCCGAGATGCTGTCCTCAAGCTGCGGCCAGCGGCAGACCGCGGGGATAGATCCCAAGTTCTCAGAAACGACAAGGCAAGACCTCGTGGCTTCCCTGTAATATGGAGGATGGTGCTTGTTGGGAAGTCACGTCCTTTACCCCAACGGTGTTTCCTTGTTTGCTGAGAACACCAAGGACTCCCCCCTCGGACGTCGGCTCCCGGGGAAGACAGCTGGCTCCTTGTAGGGAAGGAGCCTCTCTGGGCAGCTCCCCCTGGTCCTTAAGGGAAGACACACATGGTACCAAACACCGTGGAAGGGGTCAGGAAGGCATTCCGAGACACACAACGGTCTGCCCCTGTGCCCTCTGACCCCGTCTGCGAGGAGCGCCAACGCACAGGGTCAGTGGGAGGACTCGGGGCACCGTATGGCCCTCATGGGGCTTGCAGGCTACCTGGGGAAGTAGAGCCTGGCTGAGTGGCCCGATGCGCCACCTGGGGGGCCGGGGAGGAGGAGGCGACAGGGCAGATGGCGGAGGTGGGCTGGCGGGGCTGCGATCGGACGCCATCTCCCTGCCACTTCCCTTCCCGCAGATCGGGGGGGCAGGCAACGCGTTAATGGGCCCTTTCCCAGACCCCTGGGAAGTGGATGTGGTTTTTGGAGGAAGCTTCTCAGCGGAGATCAGGCAAAGACAGGACACAGCAGCACCCACAGCAGGGCTCGGAAGCACCCTCGGGGGGCGGTGAGCGGTTCCTCCAGCCATGGGCTGTGGGCAGCGCCGGGAGCTCTGGCCCTTCCCTTTGCCGCTGCCGCAGGCTCAGGTTAGTTGGCAGAGAAAGTACGAGCCGTTCTGGGTCTTCCTTCCACCGACAGTTCTGACGTGGAGCTTTTCTTGGCTCGGCTTGGAGAGCTGTATACCTGCCTGGCGTCTCCTCCTGAAACCACCGAGCTCCACTCCAGGGGGACAGCGTTTCAGGGACGGGTCCCAGAGTGCTTTCGAAGCTAGGCAAACCGACAAATTAGCTGTATAAACGGGCTTTTCCCTCTTCTGGATCACAAACGCGGGCACGGACGCGTCTATAAATCGTAACATCGTTTCCATAAGAACAGAAACCGAGACTGAGACTGATATTTGAAAATCAACACAAGAAATGGTGTCAAACCCAGAGGTTTTATTTACCATCCCCTTAAAATTACACCACCGCTCTCCACGATTACGAGCCGGGAGCGCAGAGCGTCCGCGGTGCCCACGCAGGCCGGGTGAGGGGCCCGGGCGCGCGTCGGCCCAGCTCAGCTGTAATAACAGTAAGTCATATTTTTAAATGCTGAGAATTCTAAGCAGTTGGGGATTTTATGTTTCTTTTAATAGATTCTGAAATCGTGGTTTGGAAGGTGGTTACACGCGCACAGGGAACGAGTCGGAGAAGGTGAGCACCACGGAGCCTGGCGAGGCCCCGGGGCATCCGCAAGGGACCAGGTCGCTAGGTGCTGGCCCGGGGGCTGCGGTGGATGGGCTTGTGGGAGGTCGGCCCCGGACGCTGGGGGCCGAGTCTGGCCAACAAGCGGGGCCTGCATTTCTACTCTTTAGGGTGTCTGTTCTTTACTCAAATCCTGACCCAGGAAGGCTGGTTGGTGGCTCGGTCACCTGGGAAAGGGGAAGAGAGAGGAAGCCGACTGCCCGAAACTCAGTAGAGCTGTGGCTTCCAGAAAGGGGTCGTGCTCACCGACGCTCAAAGGCCAGAGACGGGGTCCACACGTCTGCGAAGTGCTGCCTAGGCCGGCACCCTAACACGGCCAGCAGCAGGATGACGGCCTCTGTCAGCATCACACAGCATGGGGGACTCCATGTGGGGGTCACGGGGTCCCTGGAATGGGGTGGACCTGTCCCCTGCAGAGGGGGGCACTCGATCCAGGAGGAGAACAGCCTGCTTTAACCTCCTGGGGAGTGTAGTCCCTGGGGCGTCGCACAGGCCATGGGAAGCAATCATGGGAGGAAAGCGCCCCACTCCTGGGAACTCCTGAGCCCTGAGTCATGGCCCCTTGGGATACTACGCAGTCACCCCACAACGCCCAGAAGAGTGTGCTCCCCAGGTCAAGGCCAGCACATGATCGCTGAGTATCCATCTGTGCCCAGCTGGCCTGTGCCCTTGCACGGAGCCCCTGCACGCTTCCAACCCACTGTGCGAGAGCCGACCGCAGCCGTCCAGAGCCGCCGTGAACGGAGGGGGACAGAGGCTTGGAGGGCTATGGTCTGCCCAGGGCACGGCCCTGGGCCTGGTGAGAGGATGCCCCCACCCCATGGTGGCCCTGGGGCTCCCCCAGAGTACGGAAGAAAGTCGGGGGCTGCCCGCGGTTCATGCGGCAGCTGAGCCTCTAGCAGAGTCCGTCCGCGGACCACACTCTGAGATAAAGGCTGGGCTGAAACGAGGCCTGGCCCTCCAGCGCAGCCTGCCTCTCTGGGCGCCTCTGCGCGGAAAGGTCCCTGCCGCCTGCACGGCCCCGCCTGCACGGTCCTGTTGGCCATGCGGTGCTCCTAGGACGACGTCGGCTCACGTGGCACCCCGGCCCGGCCTGGGCCCTGAGGCGCCGGGTTGGGCTGCAGGCGGGGGCTTGCTGCCCTCTGCTCAGACGTCAGCATAAGGCACCGTCCTCTTCTTGGTGAGCAAGAGGACCTATTGCTGGGAGCTCTAGCCCGACCCCCAGCTCTGTTCTCCCAGTGGCTGGGTCATGGAGAGCTCTGGAGAAGACGAGGACACGTCTCCCTCAGGGCATAGGAGGACCATCCGGGGGTCCTGTCAGCCCCCTGGCCGCACACGGACCCCTCTGGTCTCCAGCCCACTCCATCCTGGGCTCACGGTGGGAACAACCCTCCGCCTGCCTGTCGGGCCCTCTGTCGGCCTGGTCGCCCTCCCTGCCATGTTTCACTTTGAGTTTTGGTGGCCCTGACTGACCTTCCTTCCTGCCCACTCCGCAGTATGGAGAGTTTGGGGTGGGAGGCCCAGCCTGCAGCCCTGCAGGGCAGCCTCTGTCTCTGAAGGTGGCACCGGCCGTGTCCCCGCAGTGTGGGTGCCTTGGTCCCGTGGGCTCGCTGACCGGCCTCTGGGGCACCCGCAGGGGCCATTCCCGATTCAAGCAGAAACACTTGGTCAAGCACCAGCAGGAGCGACTTTCCGAGGGGAGCCGGCCCCCCTCCATCACGCCGAGCAGACAGGGCACAGCACGAGTGCAGCCTTGCTCCCAGAGCTCTGCTGACCCTACACAGCCGGCCTCCGTCCAGACCCACCCGGGGCCCACAAGCCTTGGGCTGAGGGTGACCGGAGGCCCTGCCTTTCATCTGAGGCCAAGGGCAGCCAAGCAGAATGGAGCCTCCCTGGAAATCACCCATCACGTGGCCTCGGGGCTCTTTTCTGCCCCTCAGGTCTGCGCACCAGCTCAGGGAGAGTGGCCCCCATTCCAGGAGTCCATGGTCAGATGGGGACATGAGATAGGCATTCAGACCACACTGTCCCTAGCTGGGCGGGTGGCTAGCATGACCCACGGAGTGAGAGCCCAGATGGACGGGGGCACAGCCGTGCTCAGTGGCGTCTGATGGGACCCAGGGCTGTGCACCGCTCCCTGAGGTGGGCCTCAACCCTTCCCGGTGTGGTGCGGCTGCTGGGAAGCCCAGAAGTAGGACTGCGGGTGACCGGGAGGAGGCCGCCCCCGTAACGTGACACAGACGGGAGAGGCCCGGACTCTGAAGACAGGATGCCCCTCCCAGAGCCGGGTCTGTCTGGTACGGGAAGACCCGTTCCGGCAGCTGCTCCCGGCCTGCCCCGTGACACTCAGCCTCGCAGGGTCGCTCGTCGTCGTGGGTTTCACCACCGGACGCGCCCCTCCTGGAGCCTCGCAGCCCGGCCTCCTCGCCAAGGCTGCTGCTTTGCTGAAAAACCTCTTTATTTTGCTAGCTGAGCCTCCGCACGCGTGCCACTGGCCGCTCCCGACCCCACCTCCACACCCGGCAGAAGTATTAGGTGTGTTTTGATTAAGCATTTTAGCCAAAAAAGGGAGGTTTGACCTCCGGCATTTCTCTTCTCTCCCGGGTCTCGGTGCCAGGATTGAGCTAAGTGGGGTTGGTCAAAACATCTTTTTTGACTCTTAAAATAAATACCCTCTGTTCTCCAGAAAGTCAGCCCAGAGCAGACACACACACACACAGACATCTCATACGCTCACAGCTCTGGAGTTCTGGCGGGTCCCCCGAGGGGGGCTAAGCTTTCTGGTCGGTGTCACAAACGGATCCCAGAAGGCTTCTTTCTCTTCAAAATACTCCGTTATTAAAGCATCTGAAACCATGCCCGTAGGAGGGAGCCCGGATGGAGCCCCGGCCTCCAAAACCAGAAAGAACTCGGGGAGGCCCCCCGCCGGCCTGGGGCCCGAGACAACCCCCAACGCTCCCGTTTCCTGGCCTCCCACTCCTGGCCTTCAAGCCAGTCGCCCTCCAACCTGTTTCTCCCTCGTTGGTGATGGTGGTCTCCACCCAAGGGTGTGGGGCTGGAAGCGGGTTCCCAGGCCCCTCCCCTGGAAGGAGCTGCGGTGGGTGGGGGCTCAGGATGGTCCCGAGACGGCGGCCCCGGGCCGGGTGGCTGGTGGAGATCCCTCTCCATGCTGTCCTCCCTCTGATGGCCTCTCGGGGACCAGGGGCTCAGGCTCCTGCTAGAGAGACAGACTGGGCAGACAGGTCAAGACCCAGGCTGGTGGCCCCTTCGTGGCCAGCGGCCGTGCACTCTGTGTGGCCTGCCCTCTTGGGAGGGTTTCTGCCCCAACCAACAGAGCCCTCAGACGGGCCTGATAAGCCGAGGGTCAGAGCTCACAGGACCGCCATGTTTCACGCTCATCCTGTTCTTGGCGGGGGAGGCCCACCGCCTCACCTGTGCGGCCTCCCCGCCTGGGATGACAGGCATTTTAAAGAACAGCGCTCATCCTTGGGTTTCTGTCCTTGTCGAAGTCCTACCGCGAGCACCACTCTCGGGGCATACATGCGACACAGAGTCCATGTCCCAGAGGCCACCTTGGTGGGGACGCAGTGATGAGACCACAGGTGTGGCAGCCTGACCCTCACCACTCTCCACAGCCCCATATGGCGAACGTGGCCAGTGGCCGGCCGCACGGAAGGCACGCCGCAGCTCAGGCTGGGGGGAGGCGCTACGTGCACATCCCGGGGCCCGACCCCAGCTCCTGCGCTGGGGGAACAGGCCTATGGGAAGCTGCACACAGCGTCCCCGCCAACCAGAACCCCCGCCTCCGTCCCCTGCCGCCATGAGCAAGGGCGCCGCCTGCGGGGGTCACGGGGATGGGCTTGAGCCGAGGGTAGGGAAGGGCCCCGCGTCCCCAGCCACCGGCCTGGCTCCCAGAACGGAGGCTCCCGTGGTGTTGACACAAACTCTTGAGCTCTCAACCGGGAGTGGGGTAATATTTATTTATTTTTTGCATTAAAAAAAATCGGCTTGGCTGTGACTGAGCTACAAAAATGATTTTTTTTGAAAGGCGCCTTGGACACTGTTTTCAGCTTTTATGCCTAAACAGATACTTCTCAGTTCTTTCAAGTGAGACCCAGCCCATGAATGCAGGCTCTCTCTCCACTCCTAAGAAAAATATTTACACAGTCAAGTGCGGCACGAGAAAGGACGCAGGCTCCTTCAGAAGACCCAGCCCCGGAGGCGCACGGGTCCCACACGGCTGTGGACACTGCCGGCCCCCAGCTCGGCCCCGGGGGCTCCTCCCCAGCCTCCACGGGGACCCCGGAGCAGGGGCCGGCCCGCAATGCCCCCAGAGCCCACCCCAACGTCCGGCAAGAGGAAGCAGCGTGTGGACAACGGCAGAGTCCTACCTTCCAAGCCCTTCTGGGGGCTAAGGGAACCTGGCTCCTCTCCCCCCAGAGCCCCAGGCGAGAAGCCCTCATCTGGACCCACCCCGCCTGCTTTTCCCAGGGGCCCCGCCCGGAGCTCAGCTCGGGGCGCAGGGCCTTCTCTCCTGACCCCCCTGGAGCGTGGCTGGGCCCGCAGCCTGCTCTGTCCCCGGGAGCGAGCGGTGGGCGGACCCCTGCTCCTGGCCAGCACGGCCTCGTGCAGACCCAGAACCTCCGGGCACGGCTTGCCTGCTGTCAGCCGTGCCGGGAACACTCTGTTTGCTAGCGGCTCCCCGCCGGGGGCACGTGCCCTCTGCCTGGGCCCCCCAGCCTGCCTGCACCTTCCTTCCTGCAGGATGAAGGCGTCCCCACCCCTGAGCTCCTCCTCGCCGTGTTCTGGGTCCTTGTCCAGCTCTCCTGAGGTCCCCTGAGGACAGGACTTCGTGGCCTCATTTCATGATGAACACCTTTTGTCTTTACCACCCACAAAAGGGGCCTTGGAGACAAAATCTTGAAAGGCACCAGGTCCAGGATTAGCTACTTTGGGGCAATGGACAAAACTGACCCCAGCCTCAACCTGAGCCATGGTGTTTGGAAAAAGGGAGGCCCCCCCAGCCTCCTGCTGAGAAGCCCCTGCGGTGAGGGCCACACGGGCCCTTCTGGGAACAGGGACTTCTGAAGCAGGAGGTGGTGTGTGGGGGCTGGCAGAGGGGAGGGGAGACCAAGCTTGGGAAGAACCCCGCGGGCTCCATCCCGGGTGTCCTCGAGGGCAGGTGGCCTTCTGATCTGCATCTGGAGGCAGAGGCGAATCTGGATGCAGGTGGTGGCCAGGACGGATGGATGGGCCATGCTGAGTAGCAGGTGCCCGTGAACTCAGACACAACTAGAACAGCCTCTTGAAGGGCCGTGGGCTCTCTGTGGGAGTGAGAAGAAGCCCAGAGAGGCAGAGCGGCCCTCCTGCACGTGCACAGTGGGATCTGAGCCCCGGCTGCCCGGCCTGCGAGGGTGGACTGGGGCCCGTGGGAGGGCAGGGCTGGGCCAGGAGAGACAAGGTTCCACGCGGTGGTGGGGGGGCTCCCTGGCCTCTGATCCCAGGTCACCCAGACCTCGACAGGGCAGGGCTCCCATCACAACCATGTGTCTTCCAGGTAAAAGGCCCAGAGATAAAGGTGATGTCACCTACCTAGGGGCTCCCCACTCCCTCCCAACCCCAGAGTTACCCTGTTACCAGCTCAGCTCCCCAGCTGGCCTCAGTGCAAATGCTCCCTGCGTGGACAGCAGGTCCATGACCCAGAATCAGAGGCCACTCGGAGGCTGTGGCTGCTGGGAGGCCCCTGGTGACAGGCCCTGCCTCTCACTCCTGCCGGCCTCTGGTCTGGGCAGAGGCCCGCTTCACCGCCCCCCCCCCAGGGCCTCCTCCTCAGGGCGGCATCGCAGGACACAGGCACGCACAGCAGTGACCCACTTGGCCTGCCCCGGCTGGGACTTAGTTTCACCCCCTGCATCTAACGCCATGGAGACGTGCACAGAGTTGGGGATAGGCCTTGGACTGACCACCTTCCCCTGGGGCTGTGTTTGTAAGGATTCCCTCTCTCTCTGGACTGCCCTCCAGAGCTCTCTTTCCAGAGAGGGGAGAGTGCAGGTTACCCCCAGCTTAGCACACACAATCTCTGGGTGGGGGGGCTTGGGCTGTTCCTACCGAAGCTCTGAATTCTCCACACGGCCAGACACAGGGCTTCTCCCAGGGGTACACTGGGCGGCTCCTGATCTCAGGAACCTCCCACCCCACCCCACAGACGCTGCTCAGCTTGGAGTAGGACAGGTCTCTGGGGTCCTAGACCATGGGGACCCCTGCCCTTCTTCCCTGGCTGTAGCTCTATGCCAGGCTGAGCTCCAGTGCTGGTGGTCCAGACCAGCGAGGGAGCCCGGGCAGGGGTGCCGACTGGGCAGGGCTGCCCAGAGAAGGCTGCCGGTTCCACGTGGACATCAGCAGCCGAGGCCCGGGTTCTGAGCCGCTGCTCTGCCAGGCTAGGACAAGAGGGCAGGGCCCAGGATGGCCTCCACAGGCCCTGGTCCTAAGGAGAGGCCTGCCCAGGGCTGCACCTGGCCCTTGCTGGACAGCTTCCTCCTCCTGCTTCCGGAAGATTGATGTCCGCAGAGGAAGAGCGTGTAAATCATGAGAGCCGGGTGATGTGTGGCACTTCCAATCAATGACTCATGACAAGCCATAACTTTCAGCGCTAGAAAGGGAAGCTCGGGTGCGTCCACGAGCCCTGTAGAAGCCAGCACTGGGAGCAGGACACACGCGCCCCAGAAATGGGGAGAAAGTTCTGCAGGGCTGTCGTTTCCTAGGTCTGTGGCTGGGGCTTCCTTCTGACGGCCTGGGCTCCAGAGGAGAAAAGCCAGGAGCTGGGGGAGCTCTGTGGATTCGGGGGGAGTCCCAGGCCCTGCGGGGGGCAGGGTGCGGGGCTGATGGGGTGACCTCGTGCAGAACGTGGGTGGTTCTGGTGGGACCCCGTGACCTTAGCCGCCATCCTGTTGCTTCTGTCCTGTATCGCTCTGAATGTTTCCGGGGCCCGCTGTGCACGCCTGGAAGGGAATGTGTTGTCTCAACGTTCTCCTCACCCTGCTGGCCAGTCGGCCGGCTCCCACCAGGTCAGGTGCCTCCTCAGGCAAGAGCAGGGGTGAGGCCCCACCGTGGTTGTCTGGGAGCAGGAACAGCTGTATGCTGCAGATGACCCTGACCCAATAACTAGGGTGAGTGGATACGGGAGCCCTCTGTGGATGGATCACTGAGATGCTGTCCTGGGCAGTCCCACGCCTGCCAGCCCCACAGTGGGGAAGGGACAGCAGAGGTCAGAGTGGGGCTGGATCAGCCTGGCCAGACCCTGTGCCCAGGGCAGCTCTGTATAATCGTGGGGGCTGGAGTGTCCACTGCTGCTCCCCTCGAGCCTGGGCTTGGAGCTCCTGCCCGGGCCCCATGGGAAGAGGCATCTCCCCTTGCTCGGGGGGCACCTGGGCAGAGTGGGGATTAGACACCAAGGTCTGGGGGTACAAAGTCCAGCACCTTCAGTGTCCTGTGGCCTAGGGGAGGACAGACTGGGACCCCCAGGAGGATTTGAACCATTGCGGTGTGAAGGTGGGCTTCCCAACCCCCGACACCAGGAGGCCAGGCTCAGTGAATGTCGGCCCAGGCTGCAGGGGGACGGGCACCCTGCCCCCGGCTGGAGCGCCGACAGCCCGCTGTCCCAGGAGCCCCTCAGTTGGGTCACTCTGCGGGAGGAAAGGCTGGACGCGGAGGAGGCCGCCATGCCAGGAGGCGGCTCTGTGTTAGAGATAAGACCCCTGACGAGAACACGATGCAACAGTCACACACGGGCCTAGTGTCCATGTTGCCCGGTCACTCCTGAAGTCCGAGACGCCTCGGGACAGCGAGACCAAGTAATGCCAATGCCAGGCCCGGCGGCCTGATGGGGGCTTTTGTGAGCACTTCAAAGAGCTGAGGGCGCCAGGCTGTGCCAGGACAAGTGAAGGGGGGCCTGACGGCTACCTGTCTCCATTCTCTAGCGGTCACTCAGAGGCTGGAGACAAGACAGTCTTCACAGAGCCTGGCCAGATGTTCTAGAACATTCTTTCACACTCCGAGATCCTGGTGTCCCCCGGCAGCCCCGGACATTGTTTGTCCCCCGAGTGTCAGCCGCATACAAGGCACACCTCGGCTTTGGCGCCCATCCCCCCATTTCCTGGCATCAACAGGGCTCTGCGGACGGCACGGCGGAGGAGGGGGCTCTCCCGACTGTGTCTGAACACCGTGTCCCCCGCCCCCGAGCACGGGCTGGCCGTCCCTTGCTTTGCTCCTGCAGGCACGTCTGGAGAGTATGCCGGGTGCCATCAGCCCGGGGAGGAGGTGCGGCTGCCGCACAGACGCTCGGTGACAGCCCATCCAGGGAAGCCCCCTCGGAGACCCCAGGGCAGCCCTCAGGGGGCTTCGCACCTTGGTGTCCGCCAAGAAGGAGCATAAATCACGGGGTCGGGCACCGGTTCTATGTGTGCATTTGTCTTTTATGCTCAACCCTTTTCAGTCATGGAAGTGACCCGGGTATCGACAGGATCATATTAATGCGCTTCAACTCGACCCTGACTATCGATCACGTGTTTGTTAGGATTATCCTTAATAATCATAAGTGGATAAGAAGGGGTCATAGATCTCCAGCCCATGGGTACCCTGACACTCCAGCCGCAGACCCCCAAGACCCGAGGCCGGGGATGCCAGAGCTCCCCCCCACTGCCGCGTGTCCCCCAGGTTTCGGGTTGTGAGTTCCCACCCGTCTCGCTGGGGTTCACAGTGACCTTGAATCGTTGGGAGACTCCGTGGAGAGTGAGGACCACCACTCTGCGTCTCAGAGAAGAACTGCATTTTAGTTCCCTTAAAAACGTCGGGCAGCGCTTTCCGGGTTTGAGGTGGGGAAGGGACGTGAAATTGTAGCCCCCGCGTGTTACCCTCCCCGCGGGGCAATGACCCGGCGGACGTAAGGCCTTCCACCCCCCCCGCCCGCCCCGTCAAATTCTGGCCGTACCAGCTTGGTCTTTGATCCCATTTATTCATTCAGCAAACATCTGTGGACTCTCTCTCACTTTGGGGTTCAGCACACGCGCGAGTCAGTGAAACCAAAAGGACAGCTATTTCCACGCCTGGTAGCAGGCACACTCACTGGGGCTCCGCAGAGGGCCATGTTGATGGCCTCGTCCCTGGGATTCTCCCTTGTCCCTGGGAATGCTGAGCTCCGAGAGCCCGAGTGCCCTGGGCAGCGTCACACAGCGTCCTGGGCTTACAGGCTCCGAGCCATCGGCTGGCTGGGCCTGCACGGATCTGGTTCAGAGACCTGGTGGGGGCAGCAGCGGGGAGGGTGGGCTGTGAGGGGAAGGACCCCGGCTTCCTCGCCCACAATGTTTCCGATCTGTGGAGAGGAGACGGCACGGCCACCCGAGTGCCCGGGGTTTCGGTTACAGCTGCTGCGCTAACTCAAGACCACCGGGCATGGGGGCAGGGGAGGCAGAGACCGCCGACCACGACCGCACACTGTCTTAATGGGACCCGATTACAGCACCAGCTGTGGCGGGAATTCCGTGCTGATCCGCCGTGAAAAACGGGGAGCCCTCGGAATCCGGCAGCATCACCCCACGACCGCCGAGCTGGGCACCCCGAGGCCGGCCTCACCCCTGGAGGGCAGCCTCACCAGCAGGGTTTGGCCGCGCCCCCCATGCCACACCCCTGGTGTTCCCAGCTCAGGGGGTCGGGTGCCTCAAGCTGTGCTTGGGGACTTCCGGAAGACTTCCCGGACCGGGCCAGACCCAGGGCTCGTGCCGCCTGCCCTTCTGGAGGCTTTCGGGGGCTTCCAGGCTCACGGCAGCGCAAGCCCCACCCTCGCCCCTCTGGTGCCTTCCCAGAGCGTGGAGCAGCCGTGGGAGCGCGCGGGGAACCCGGGCTCCGTGCCAGCCCTTGCTCTGAGCCCCGCAACCCATCTCAGGACCTGGGAGTTCTTGCTAACCCAACGGCTCCAACTCCCCCATCTCTAAAATGGGTTCAAATGCCCCAGCCAGTGGCGTCCGTGCCGTCCATGGCCGCCCCAGCGATGAGAACCGTGCACGGCGACTGGGCCAGCCAGTCTTCTTTACTTTCCGACAAGAACGCAGGTGAAGGTTCTGCTTGCGGTGGAATGGCTCCGTCTCTCGGCAGTCACCCGCCACAGGCGTTCCAGGAGCCACCCAGGCCTGTCCCGGGAGCGCCTGCTGGCTAAGTTGCATTTTGAGAGGGTTGTAAAAATAAACTAAGAAGAATATAAGACAGAGACCCCATGGGGCCCCAACAGCCTGACGAGTTTACTCTCCGGCCCTTCGCAGAAGCAGCGTGTCGACTGTGGCCCACGGCAGACGCAGCTGGCCAGCGGACGGGGCGGGGGGGCGGGTCTCCATGTCCTGGAGCTGCTGGTCCAGACACGGGCTGGGGAGGCAGGCACGAGGCTTCCTGAGAGTTCCGTGGGAACAGGGGCCTTGGGTGGACAGAGACGGCTTTGCGGCCCCCAGGCGGCTTGGCCCGCTCTCTCTCTGCCAGCCGCTGAGGCAGGACCCAGAAGAGATGCCAGTGGTTTGTCACCAGGGACGCCCTAGGCCTGTGGCCGCCATGGGGCGACCATTCAGGCAGGTGGGAGAGCGGCGGACGGCAAGCCGCGCGGGCAGCGTTCCCAAGGCCACCGGATCCTGCCGACAGCTGCAGCAGGGCCCGCGGGGGGCACGTTCCCAGCCGTAGCCTCCCGCCGGGGAAGGAGGCTGTGAAATCGGACGCAGTTGGAAACCTCCCTGTTTGGGTTCCTTTCCTTCACTGTGTCCCTGTCTGCTTTCCAGCAAGGACAGGGCTCGGAAGAGGCCCGGAGGACGACCCCACCCGCCATTGGGAATGTCTGCCTCCGGCCACCAGGCTTCCCTGTGATGGGGTGGGGTCCCTTCCCGGCGGGGCTGGCAGCCTGGACCTTGGGGTGGGGACGTATCCTCACCTATGAATTCCTCCATGGGGCACGCATGTCTCTCGGGAATCTGGACTGCCAATCTCGTTGGCGCACTGGCAGGCACTCCAGGGAGCCGCCTGGAGCTCCAGGAAGGAGACGCGGGCCCCCGGCTGCAGAGCTCCGTACCCCGAGTGGTCCTCCAGCGATCTGACTTAATGATGGGGGAGGGGCCCCTGGGAACCAGACAGCCCCATGTCCCACCGCGGCCACGGGGACACCTCAGAAGCACGTGCCGTGTACCCAAGCGCCTGTGTGTGCCCCTCGCTCCCTCCTCGCCTCACCCCACCCTGCAGAGTGGCTGGTGCACGCGTGGGTCCGGGGGTCTTGTCGCTGCTCTAGGGAAGAGAACAGCATCCTCCCCCCACCCTGAGATCTGAGAATGGGGTCTGAACCCTACCACCGACCCGGGGCCCGCGTCTAGCCGCAGTCAAAAGCCTCCGGAAAAGTGTGCGCAGTGACATCTCCTCCCTCCTCTCTCCTTGTAGCCCGGCTTTTCTTGCAACTGGAAAGAACCACCGAGCTCACAGACCCTGGTCGTGTCTGGACGGGAAAGCGCTCGGATTAGCTTCGAGACCACAGCAAGGGCAGCCTGTGGCTTGGACACGATTCCCGGGGGTGGGAGCCCTGCAGGGGGGGTTGCTGATCTCCTTGGCTGGGTGCGTGCCTGTCCGTCCCATGTGACAAGGTCGTTGTCTGTCTGCGGGGTGCACTCAGGAAGATGACTCCCATTAGCTGGGGAGGGACACAGAGGGCACAGAGAGGAGGTGCTCCTCTGGGCCATCAGGCCACCAGGGAGCCCGAGGGTCATGTGCGTCTCCCCGAGGACCCTGTGAGCCGGTCGGTGGGGATGCCCCTTCCAAGGAGCTTGTCTGCACATGGGCCCTAGCCCCAAGCATGTGTAACAAGAGGCTTGGGAAAACATCACGTTTTCAGGAATTTTCTTGGACACATTTGGATTTTTTTAAAACTCTATTCTTAGAGCTGGGGGGTTGGGGTCAGCTGCATAATTTATTGGTTCTTTCCAGACTGAGAAGAGAGCTGCGGTCTGCCAGGTGGGTGTCAGGGGCCCAGCTTGTCCCCCACTCCACAAAAGAGAGAGAACAGGGACGGGGGAGAGGGAGAGCAGGTGTGTGCCTGAGTCCCCTGCCTGGCGAGGACCCTGGACAGCTGGGGTAGGCGTCGCGGGACTGTGTCCTGGGGGGTTGGTGGGGCTCCTGGTCAAGGACGCTGCTCTCCTTGGACACCTGGCTGGCCTCTACTTGGCCTGCCTTCCCTCTGCAGGCCAGCTTCTGTTTCTAAGCCCTCGGGACGGGGAGCACAGTGAAAGCCCCGGTCCAGTCGGTCTTTCGCCCATTCTAGACTCTGGTCTCAGCTGGGCCATGAGCTCTCTTCTCGGGGGCGGCCACAGGCTCCCTGCTAGGCACCGAAACGGACGGCAGTCCCAGGAGATGCGAAGCACTTTCTCCTTACGGCCTCCAGGTGGGTTATCTGTTCGGCTAATGGTCCTCACGGAGGCACATTCGTGTACTTAACACAGTTCAGCCCTGAAAAACACGGCGGTGGGGAGGGCCGACCCCCGAAACTCTGAGTATCACTGTTGTCTCCCCCCGAACGTGACTACGAGTGGCGTGGTGTTGACGGGAAGCCTCAGCAGTAGCACGAGTGGGCGGTTAGTACTGTGTTCTGCGTGTCGCAGGCTTTACAGTCTGAGATTTCAGTGCCCAGGGTCACTGAGAAAAACAGCCAAGCCTCACAGTACAGTCAGCGGGAGGAAAGACCGCGTTCCTGAGAAAAGCAGAAGGAAGAGAAGATAGGTTTACGGTACGGTGCCGTATTTACGGAGAAAAAACCCACGTCTGCATGGACATGCACAGCTCAAGCCCTCTTGGTCAAGGGTCAGCGTGGGGCCCCGTGAGCAGGGCTTGCAGGTTAAAGCAGGGGACCTCGGTGTCCTTTGTCCTCTCCCCACTCCACACTTGAGATGTTTCCTTTCCCAAAGCAAACACCTTGGGCGGCCTTCATCAGTTCACCTCCCCGCCCCCTGGGAAACCGCATGCTCCTGTGCCCTGGGGAGGCGCGTGCCGACGGGGACGGAGCCTCCCTCTGGCTCTCCTTGGAGGACATCCCGCAGGTGGAACCAGCCTTGCCAGGATGGAGGCAGCCTCCCAGCCAGTGATTCTCCTTTCTCTCATTTCCCGAAAGGAAGGTTTTCTTGGATCAAACTGTAAAACTTGAATGTAGCAGAAAGGCCGCATCTCGAACCCCAGAGCTGGATGGGGAATGAACGGGCCCCCTGGGTGCGAGTCCCTGCGGACCGGCCCCCGTGGGCGCGAGCCCCACCGGCAAGCAGGTCGTGTGCAACACTGTCCACAGCCGGCGAGGGCGTTTGGCTTCTGGCCGTCCCCGAGCTGCTCCCAGAGTCGGGACCGAGTCCAAGTTCCAGGGTCTGATTTTGGGTGCCCAGGTCCTGCTTTCCTTGCCTCGGCTAGAGCGGGCGGCGGACCCCGGTCACGCTCCCGTCCCTGACTCCGGCTGTCACAGTTGTGGCGCTCCGAGCACCTCTGCTCAGCGGCGCACGCCTGAAAGACACCACAATCTTTTTACCCAATTTTCCAGCTGAGTTGACTGGGGCCTGCGAAGGTCAAGGAGCTTGCCCGGGGTCACTGAGTAAAACAGCCAAGCCTCTGGCCTGGGGACAAGGACGCGGGACTCTGGTTCCTGCTCCTGGCCGCCTAACCAGAGGCTCCTTCATAAATAATGGAAATAACAGGGCTTCACTTTCTCTTCCGAGGGCCGACTCCCACGGCGGCCGGGGCCCGGGCTGCCGTCCGCGGGCACCGCTGAGACCGCGCAGGCTGCGGGGCCTCTTGGGCGGCTCCGTCGGCTCCAGCAAAGGGACTTGCAACAGTCGGCGGAGGACCTGGAGAGCGAGTCCGCCGGCCGGCCGGCCGCTGGTGGTCATTAGCCTATTATTACAGTATGAATTGCCTCTTTCATACCCCATCCCTACCCTTAAAGTGCCTTATTAACTAACATTAACCAATCCAATTAGCAAAAGACACTGTATTTGAGTAATTAGTCATCTGAGGCTTTGTCCCGTCTTGGTCTTGGAGAGAAAGGCGTCGGCCTGTGATCGGCCGCACAATTAGGTGAAGGGCCCGCCTGTCAGCAGGGAACGTTCCAGATCGCTGGGGTCCCGCGCGGGGACGGCTGTGCGAGGCCGCGCCGGGGTCCACGGTGTGGGCACCTTCGTGCGCCCGAGCTCCGGGCTGCGGTCGGCATGGCCTTCTGCATCAGGAAGGGGAAACATTTATTTTTATTATAAATCTGGAGGCCGAGCAGTAAGGAGCCTTGTTATTAAATGCTCGGAGCCCAATTCTGCAGAAAATCAAAAAATCCAACTTCGAGTATGGATTGCAAGTTTTTTTTTCTCATCGGATGCCAAGAGGAACATTGTGGGGAAAGATGGCTCAGGGCGGCCCTTCAGCAGGCAGCGTCTCTGTTTATGTCTCCGAGGGAGCAGTTTGGTTTCGGAGACACGAAGACGGCCTTCCCGGGCCAGATGTTGCAGATAAGAGCTCGGGCGGCAGGCCGCGTGTGCCCACAGCGCGCTCACCCCGAGAACCGGGCTGGCGTCCACCTGAGCGACCGGGCCGCGAAGGTTCAGCACGAGAGCCCGTGTTGGGAACGGCGGCTGGACGATGTGCCTGGGGCCCTTCCAGGTCTCCCGTGGACGCCCCGTGTCTCGGCACTTCCTGGGTCCGCGGAACGGAAGGGCTCTTCTATAACTTGTATGCATTTTATGTAGTAGGAGGCTCGGCAAACTTGTACCCAGGGGTTCCCTGGAGGACCCCACACCAGCCAGCTGTCCCCTGGTTCTGGACCGGAAGGAAGTCCTAAATCCCGGCACCTGAGCTGCTGCCACGTGTCCTTGGACCTGGCCGTCTGCGCAGACCAAGCCCCGTCTCGGAAGTGGCCACCCCGAGGGTCCCGGCTGGCTGTCACTATACCCTGCAGCATGGACACAGGAAAACCGTCCCCACCGAATCCGCTCGGTTCCTACGGAGGGAAAGAAGACCACCATGAGTGCCAGGGCCAGCGGTGGAGGGCAGATGTCCGCGACGGCGCTGTGCCCGCACGTCTGGCTCTCCCCTAGGCTTGTCTGTCCTCCAGGAGCTTGTCCTTCGGCTCGGACCTTCCGGGGGCGGAGCTGGTCCTCCCACCGTCAATCCAGATGTTCCGGCAGTGAGTGGACAGTGCGGAGTTCCTGCCAGGGCCCATTTTAGACGGAGCCTTTTCTTGTCTCCTTCAAGTAGAATTCTCTTTTGGGTTTTTTTTTAAACTTTTTTTTCCATTCCATGTCAAAACCAAGTTAAAATCTGTAAGTCCAAAAGCACCCCCTCTTTCCCCATCTCCCTTGCTTCCGTCTCCCTGGGTGCGCACGTGCAGACACACACACACACACACACACACACACACACACGACCGCCCGGCCGCCAGGGGCAGACGGGGAGGAGCCCACCCGGGGCTCACGGAAGGCGGGACGGACGAGGAGACCTGGCTGCAAACATTTCAGAAACCTCTTCAAAATATTTGGGTTTGTCAGAATCCCAAACCGCGTTTGCCAGGCACTTTTCCCGCTAGTGTTTGAGCCCGCGGGTATTTTAAAGGAAATGAAATCCGTGTGTTTCTGATTTATTTATACTTAACTCATCAAAATGCTGTTTTAAAGAGCTATTTTGTGTCCAAAATGCCCTTTATGCCTCTTTCCCTTCCAAACTAAAAGCCGCATTTTGCCAAGTGTATGTGACCTTAAACGCTAACATTTTCAAGGCTCTTTGGAAAATCAGGTTCCCGAAGCCCATGCAGACCTTTGCTGGAACGAATGCCTCCCCCCATCCCCCGCTACAGTGACCGGCTGGAGAGGCGACGCCCCTTGGCCCTATGGGCTTTTTGCTCTGAGAGGAGCATGATGTCTGCCCAGCTCAACCCGTGGCCAGAGGCCCTGAGATGCTCTGTCCAACGGGAAGGAGCAAATTTTCCAGGGTCGAGAATCCCCAGATGCTGATCTTCAAGCTTCTTCCAGCACCCCTGCTGGACCAGCTCAGGGTCACCTTGCAGGCAGGGACCCCGATGGCCCGGCGGTGAGGGCCTCTCTCTCCAGGACGGGTGGCGGGGCTGTCTGGTCCTGCGGAGCCCACGGAGCCTCACAGGCCACCAGTCAGTTGGCGGAACTCCTCTGCCTTCTGGTCCCTGAGGACCCTCTCAAGCAGGAGCCGGGGGAAGCTTGCACGCCAGGGGGGAGCGCGAGGCAGGGGGGAGCGCAAAGCAGGGGAGAGCACGCACAGCGCACAGCAGAGGCCAGCGCAAGCCAACTGGGACGGGGAAAGCGCCTTCTCTCCTGCCAGCCTGGGCAGGTTGGGAAGGAGAATGCGGGCCACTCGCACGCTGGGGCGCCCGGGAAGGGGGCAGGCGAAGGCCTCCAGGGGGATAAGGAAATGAAGTGTCGGCAACACCACTGCCTGACCTCTCACACGGGGCTCAAGTGATACGCTTTGGGGGATTATATTTATTTCTGCCCTATTTCATGCAATGGAGTTCAATTATGAATTTGATTGCTTTTTTGTGCACAATATAAAATCCTTTATCCTTCCAGCATTTAATTGTGTTCCCTGGCAGATTTGGTATTCATCACGGCCCGGCTGTCCCCGGCCCCAAAGATAAACCATCCGAGGGGCAATAAATGTCCCCTCTGATTATTGATGCTTTCAGGGAAATTGATTATCTATTTGAGGGGCCGGGCCGGGTGATGTATGGTTGCCTTTCTCCCTGACACGAGAGCTTCCCCAAAAGACAAGTCTCTTGACTGGTGGACTGGTGAAATGGATTTTCTATTATATTTTAAATTTTCGAAAGTGATACCCGTTTATCTTAATATTTGAGAAGGGGGACTGAGCTGGAAAGCCAGCATCTTCCTTCATCCATTCGCATGTCGAGAAAAGACGCGGGGTGGAAAGCCCAGAGCCGGGCGGCCGGGCGGCCGGGCGGCTCCTCCTTCTGGGCCCACGTCCGCACCCAGGGCCACCGCGTCTGTGAGAGAAATTTGCTCCGGAGGTTGTGGTTATTAGTATGTGGTCCAGATAGCTGAACTGACGGGTATTTCCCTGCGACACGTGAGACGAAAAGCAGGCTGTGCGTGAGTTTAATTTGATCTAAAGGAGAAAAAAAAAAAAAAAAACAAGCAATTTTACCCTAGGTTTAATACCGCCAAGTCTGACGGCCAGAAAGTCCATCATTCAAGCAGAAGGTGTGTGAAAGGGAGTGGTGTTGGCACAGCGGTGGGGGGAAGTGCCACCCCACGGGGCTGGGGACGGCGCGGGGACAAAGGGTGGACTTCGGCTCATCAGCGGCTCTTGTCTCAGTCGGGAGATAACGGGAGCTCCCGCTCGGGAAGTGTTTGTTCACCGCCAGGATCGATAGGACTCCGTAATCCGTGCCCTGATTAGCTGTCCCCCAGCTGTGGCCGGGTGGGGACTCCCTAACTGTAGAAAGAGGCCTTCAGTCTGGCAACGGCAGAGGCAGGAAGGGTCATCCAGGCTTCATCGGTCACTCAGGGGACACGGTGCACTCCTGGGCTGGGGGACCGATGCAGCCGTCCAGCACACGCCCGCTCTTGGGAGCCCCTGGGGTAGTATCTTCGATGGCCCGTCCGGATGTCCCCTATGCTGAGAGCAGTCATCCCTGGGCTGCCGGGGCAGGGCCAGCTGGCTGCATACTTTTCCCAGGCCCCTTTGGAGACAAAATGCCCCCAATTCCAGATGTGGAAACTGTATGCCAAGTGATTGCTGGCAGGTGCAGAAAAGGCAGAGGACAGAGTGTGGCCACAGAGCTGGGGCTGGGAATTCTAGGTCCCGTCCCCTGCTCTGGCTGTAGACAGGAAACACCCAGGGGCCGTGTAAAATGTCCATATCCAGGCCCACCACCCATCGTGGATTTGGGCCAGGGCCCCAGCTTCAATGTTGGTGATGTCTCCCAGTGATTCTGGAGGTCAGCCGGGGCAGAGAGCTGACTCCGCCCTGCATAGTAGCGGGGGAGCAAGGCCTACTTGTCGGGGGTCCAGGAGATCCCAGGACTAACTCTAAGCAGATAGCACCCACCCCCTGAAGCCCTCCCACCAATGGCAGAGGGACTGCTGACACGGGGCTGAGAACCTCAGCCCTCATGTGGGCGGGGGTAGGGAGACGCTTTCTGCAGGGAAAAGAGGGACCTGAGCACCCGGGCCTGCCCGGAGCTGGGGACACCCCCTCAGGCCCGGGGGTGGGGGCAGCGGGCCTCCCTCCGGCAGATGGTCTCTTCCTCTGGGCTGCTTGTTCTGTGGGGGGATGGGCCCAACAGGACCTGAGCTCAAGGTCACAGTACCTGCCCCCGAAGCCCAGCCCCAGGGGTGGCTTCTTTCCTGTCCTTCAGGGCCGGCGCCGTGTCCGCAGGCTTCCGTCGGGGAGCAGCGGGTGTCCTGAAGTCCTGGGAACAGAACTGTGGCAAGCCGCCTTCCAGAGAGTTCCTGTGTCCCCTTCCGCCCTGCCAGGCACATCCTGCCGCACTTCTCCACACCAGGCCGACTCTGGGAGGGGCTCCCAGGTCCTGGGACTCGGAATGAGAGGAGAGCGAACGTGCACGCTCGCCTGCGTCTGGGCTGGTGTGCGTGCGTGTGCGTGGGCCCCACGGAGCTCGGGCTCTGCCAGCTCAGAGCCGAGCAGGAAGGGGACTGACACCAAGCACCTGTCTTGCCCCCGAGCCTCGGGACCAGCGCTGGCAGCGTGGTGCGTCTGAGGCCGGACTTTGCCGTGAGTGATGGCCTGGCAGTGACTCTTCACTTTTCCTGAGGAAAATACATGTTCTTAGACCGGGTCCACGCGGGACAAAGGCTTCCCCATGATGCAGACTCTGCATCCTTCCCTTATTTGCACAAAGACAACGCGTCCAGACAGCGCTTCGCGTCGTGCACAGAAGTCCACATCCATCATCCAGCTGGTCGTCTCCCTTCCGCTCGGAGGCCGGCGCTCGGAGAGGCTGAGTGACTTATCTGAGGCCGTGGCGCGCCAGGGCCTGGAGGGTCTGTGTCCGCGCCTCCGTTTCCCGAGTGTCGACACTGTTCTCCTACAGCTCCCAGCGCGATGGAGGCAGTGGGCCTGGAGTTTTCTCCAATGTCTCCTTCCACTCTAGGATTGTGGGTCTCACGCAGACATTGGCCGCGGCCTGCTGGCACTCCGCTGGCACTCTGGGTCCGGCCCGCAGACCACGGCCCCACTGCGGTGGGAAGTGTGGTCTGCTCCCCAAACGGGCTCTGCCTGACTTGACTCGGCCCGTCGAGTGTCCTGGCACTGAGCGCTGGCCGCTGCTGGCTTTGCTGGGTGCCGGTGCTCCCCCCAAGCCAGCCGCCCTTTCCTGCCCAGCAGCCTGTGTCTCAGAGATGACAGCAAGGCCCTGGCCCACAGAGGTGGGGGTGTTGGTTTCTGTGCCTCCATGTCACATCTGTCCCAGCATCGCTGTCTGCCCGGCCTCCCAGGAGCTCTATCCGTCACCGGGACGGCAGAGCTGCCCTGGTCCTGGACACCCTGGGAGCCACCAGGGGACTGAGCAACCTCCTTGCCCAGCACCGACAGGAACTGCTTCCGAGGCTGGGCCCTTCCAGACCATTCCAGAGGTCACCCTTGCCTCTCAGGCGGCCGAGAGCTAGCCTGGATGGGCAGCAGGACCCAAGCGTGGTGAGGTCAGGTGTTCCTGAGGCCTGGGCCCCAGCACCTGCAGCCGGCCCCAGCTCACTCAGCCCCTCTGCTGCTCCCTGCGCTGGTCCAGGCCGTGCACGAGCTGGTCTAATGCCCGCTGAGCCGACCGGGTGCAGAGGACACAGAGGACGCGAGCAGAGCCCTTCCGGACATGGCCCGCGGGTGCCGCTGAGCTTGGGCAGACCCAGACGACGGTTCTGGTGCCCGCGCTGTGGGGACACATCTCAGGAGTTGCCCTGTCTGAACCGGATGGGAGGATTGGCAGGACCCGGCACCGCAGAGACCCGCGAAGGGAGGCCCTGCAGATGGAAAGCCACGTGGGCCATGCTTGGAGCACGGCACGGCTTGCAGGCCGGTTCCTGTGGGCATGTAATGAGCGTCTGCTCAAGTGGGGCTCGCGTCTGGAGATGCAGGCAAACCTGTCCTCCAAGAGCTACCCGGAGGCTTTCATTGTCTGAGGTTACGTGGCCAGTGGTTTTCAGGAGAGGCTCATTATTACCTCTGCGCCAGACATCTGTGGTCAGCACGACCGCCCCCTTATTCCCCCGAGGAGCCCCCAACGGCAGGATCCACATTCTACCCTGACCCTGTGTGTCCTGGGGTTCTTAAGCCCAGAGGACAGCTGGCTTTCTTGGGAGACCGCGGAAGGCTCCCGCACGGTGGGGAGGTGATGCCCGCTAACACGCAGACGCACACACACACATCGCCTGCCTGGGGGCACCGTCCCGGAACGGGTGATGGCGGTTGGGGATGGTTGCCTTGAAAAGCTGTGTCAGAGCCGGCCCCTGTCCCGGGCCTGTTCAGTTATTAACTCTCGTAGGACATTATCTCGCCCGAATCTCCTGGGTGCAAAGCCACGGCTGGGCTCTGGGAGAATTTTATCATCCTGTTCCTGAACTCCGCAGACAGCCTGGGCTAATAATTAACTGGGCTCCTGCCTCTCTCGGTTCCCGAAGATGATCCTTCCCCTCTCCAAAGGCACGCCAGCCCCTGCCTTCTCCTCCCACGCTCGGACCCCTTCCCCCGCCCCCCGCTCGGAGGGGAAAGAAAGAGAAAGCAGGTCCTCCGGGAGCTGGCACGGCAGACAATGTGTGTCTTGTGTGAGTAATTTAGCGCTGTGGCCAGTCAATCTGGTTTCTGGGCCCGCTGCCCTGACCCTCTTTAGAGAGGCTCGCTCTCGCCGGCACAGTGTGAAACGCTCTCTTTCACTGCCTGACACTCCGCAGATTGAGACGTCGGCCCAGCCCAACTGCAGCAAATTAGCAATTTTTCTGTTGCTAATTGGAAATAAAAATGTTTGCCGAGGGAGCCGTTTGTCGGCGTGCGGTTTTCAGTTTCTGTGCGCCGGGAGGCTGCGTGGAAACTGTGTCCGGAGGCGCTGCCCACCCTGGGGTGCCCCTCGCCACAGATCCGAAGGGGCTTCCTGGTGGCTGTGTGCCGGGCACGCCCCTCCCCTGCGGCTCACCCTCCGGTCCCGGGAGCCCGGAGCCACTGTGCACCTTTCGAAGACCATGAGGAGGGGGCAGTACCAAGCCGTCTGGGGGAGCCGGTGAGACGGCCCTTTGCCAGGAGGAGGGAGGCAGAAAATCAGGAGTTAATGGCGGGGGGCAGCCCACACCTCTGCTGAGCACAGAGCACTGTCGGAACAAGCCGGTTGGGTTATCTGGTTTCTGAAGCTGCGTGCTGAGGACGGCCCACCCTCGTCCCTGCGCATGTGCCCCGGGAGGGATGAGGCGGCTTCTGGCTTCAGCGGACCCTCTGTTCCAAGGGTGGGAGAGACCCCTGCGCCCAGGGAGTGGGGGGTGTGCGGGGGAATGTTAGAGACCCCTGCCGGGGCGGGGAAGGGAATGGGCATCTTCTGCTGATTGGAACAAAGAAAGAACCATGTGGAGGGCCCAGAGCGTCCCCCCCCGAGGAAGGTGGGCCAGGACCTTCAGACGGAGCGCCGCGATTTGGAAATCTGCTGGTAAACAGAGCCGCACACGCTCACCTGTGCACACACGCGCACACGCCTGCTTGAGCCCACGTGTGTGTGCGCGTGCAAGCCCCGGGGCGGGCGTGGGCACGCGAGCGTGGTGCTGACCGGCAGCTCCACGGTGGCCTCGGCTCCCCCGTGGGACGCCCGGGGTCTCTCAGGAGCCAGGCCCCTCGGGCCAGCGCGGAAAGGGTTACCCTGCTCCCCCTCCCTGTTCTCCTGATAAAGCATTTGACAGCCCTGCCTAATAATTCTTTCTGCTGGGGTTTTTTCTTGATGTCTTTATGTGAATATGAAGCCGGAATGAAAGGCTTTGGGGGACCCCCACGAGAGAGGAAAAGTATGAACCAGGGAGGAAGAAAGAGTGTGCTGTAGGCTCCCTGCCGGGATCCAGGCGTCTCCTCCGGCGTCCACAACTTGGCTTCCGAGGCCCTTTGTAAGTGGGAACGAGTCTTCTTCACTCCCCACGACAATAGGTGTTTTGTCAGAGGGGGCTGGGGTGGGGGGACCGGCCGTGGCCAGGGGCGAGCCCCGGGCCCTGCACATGTTGGCCCAGGGATGATTTACTGCTGCAGTGTCCTCGGTGGCATTTGGCCACCTTCCCAGACCCTAACGTCGGTGGCAGAGGAGGGAGGGAAGTGGGGGGGTGGGCAGGGCTGCGTTGCTGAGGGGCTCTGACACCTTGTTCGGGATTGGGGGGATGGTGGTGGGGGCAGGGCAGTGAACAGGGAGCGCCCCTGACGGGCTTGGGCAGAAGACGGGGCACAGCATCCAGTCCGAGCTGGGACGCATGGGGAACTTGAGGGACCGAGCCAAGCCCCTCAAGACCGCCCCCCAGGTTTGAAATCCAATAACAAAGGAAGAAGCAGGATGGGCTGCACGGTGTGGGGGGGTGCAGGTGACGACGGCTGGATTTTGGAAGTCATGGTCTGGCCGCAGCGCCAGGAGGCCCCGCGTCGTCTCCCCGCCCCGCCTCCCAGCGCGTGCTAGCTGTCCACGTCCGTGCCAAGCTCCCCGGTGGCTCATTCTGCTCCTGGCCAGCCCGGGGACTCGTTTTCCTCCCGAGTCGGGCGCAGACAGGAGTGGTGCTCCTCCAGGTCCCTGACCTGCCCCAGACCAGAGAGGCCATAACCCCACGCAGGGGGCTTGTTCCCTGACGGCCCACCCCCACCCCCCAAACCCATCTTAGGAGCCGCACACGGGTGCGGGGAGCCCGACGCCCGGCCCAGCTGTCGGAAGTGGAGGCCTCGCCATCACCACGCGCACCAAGTCACTGATTCGGGGGCCCGTGCCGACAGTCCGGCCCACCTGCCACCACGCTGAGGTGATTCCGGGTCCTTTCCAGGGAAAAGAAGTCGTGGCCTGACGACCCACACGCTCGGAAAACCACAGCTTCCTGGCAGAATCCCGCACGGGGGCGGGTTCCACTTTGGGCCTCTTCAGCTCATCTCGGAACGAGCTTTGAAAACACCAAAACTGACCGGGACGCGCGGGAGGGAGGGTATTACATAAAGGCACCGTCTCTGCCTTGGGCCGGCCGCCCCCTCATCCTCCGTTCTGGAAACCCTGCAGCCGGGGGCAGAGCTGGACACCGAGTGGGAGCCCCGGGGGCTCTGGGCAGGATCCGGGCAGCTGCTTGGAGCTGGGGCGTGGGGAGGGTGGCAGGGCCCGCCGGTGGGAGGGCACACACCCCGGGACTGACCGCGAGCCCTCCCCCGGCTCCAGCAGGCAGCCCACGGTGGCTGGCCACGGTCCGGCCCTCGGTGATATCCGGAGTGACTTACAGGTCTCTGACCCCAGGTTTGGGCCTGGACCTTCGCTTCACGGGGCCGGACGCGGCCTGAGGACAGAGCGGCGGGAGGCTCTTCCTCCGGGCCTGGAGGTCTGCCTGTCCCGCCAGGGTCCGGCGGCTGACAGCCACCCAGGAGCCCCGGTGCAGGGGGTGGGGGACGGAGCGCAGCCGCGCGTGGCCCTCCCTCCCCGGCGGACCGTCACGTGGACTGCGGAGGGGCTGGGGCCGCACGGGCCGCACGCATGCTCCCTGCGGCCCTGGGCGCCCCGGCCCCCCGTCCTGACGTGTCGCCGCGCTGACACAGACGTGAGAACCACTGTGTGCTTTTTGTTCATCGGACACTATTTGGACACAGCCTGTCCAGCGTCTTGAGGGCCCGGCAACTGCCACATCAGCACAACCCCCCCCGACTCCTCACTGGGATATGCGGAAACATTTTTCCCATGGAAAGAGAGTGTGGCCTTTGTGAGGGGGGCACGGCCTGCCCGGATTACAGTAAAGATTAATCCCAAACAACAGACAAGAAAAATAGACAAAGAGCATCATACACTTCACTTTTCAATGGCTGTTTTCATAAATGTATGAATAATTTAAATTATCATTGCTGAGTATTTATTCGAGTGTTTCAGGGGGAAAAATGCCTCCTCTTTTTTCTCCGCGATTCTTTTCATTTTTGTCTCATCTCTTTTATGTGCTGTATGGGCTGTTTTCTTGCCATCTGAATCGGCCCGGAACAATGGGATGTATGAGGCTGAGAGGCCGCGGAAGAATGCGGCCCTTGTTGCCGATGCCGTGCTTGACATTGATTAATGAGGGAGCAGACACGGGCAGAATCTGTGAGAGCCAAGGGGAAATCAGAGGGCCCGAGGGCACCCCGAGGCGGAGGGCAGGGGACGGCAGGGAGAAGGCCACCGCCAGCCCTCCACGCCCAGTGGGAAAGGGCAGGGGGGGAAGCGCAGCACGGCCGCCACGGGCGCGGAGGGACAGGCCGCTGACGGGTCCTCCGAGAACAGGACACCGGGAGGGGGTCCATGTCCCCTGTCTGCTCGGTGGAGAGACAGTGAGCGCCCACCAGGCTGCTGGGAGCCCCGCAGGGTAGCCCACCTGCCTGCTTCTACCCTGCCACACATGTGCGGTCGCAGGGGGCTGGCCCAGGATGGCCACCGGAAGGAGGCACGGCGGACCCTGCCAATGGCTCCGCTCCACGCCATAGGCAGATCCTTTCCTCCTCGCGTGGCCCGACGTTACCTGTCAGGCCAGCGAAGGGTCTGGTCCATCCCACCCCCACCCTCCTCTGTCCATACTGTCCCACTTGGCTTATACCCCTACTCACTCCTTATTGGGAGCAGGAGAGAGCTCTGCTACACACTCCTATGGTTGCGAGTGAACTCTCCCCCCAGGGCTCATGCCTGACCATCAGGGCGAATCAGGGACAGGTGAGCACGTAGGGTGGCGTCTCCCCACAGTGCCGTGAGGACAGCCCGGCTGAGGAAAACGGAAGCAGCCCTGCACAGCCAATGGCTTCCCCCACACAGTCCCCCTCCGTGTCAGGCCCACTGCTGCAGACCCCAAGCTCAGAGGCCCCCGAGAGAGAGCTGGGAGGCGTGGAGGCCTGGTGCACCCAGCCCCTGGCTCCCAGTCTGAGCCCCGTGAGGGGGTGCGTCCACCAGCAGAGCACACTCTGGCCATGGGCTTCTTGGCCAAGGTCAAGGTTGTCGCCATCGGAGGGTGTATCTTGTCTGAGGTGGACGCTGCCAGTCCCGGGGACGTGGGGGTTGTGCTCCTACCCCAGGCCTAGGGCTCTCGGACCAGCGGGTCTGACCAGCGCCACTTTGGAAGTCAACAAATTGAAGCTGTCCTTGCTCGAGGCTCCCAGGACCATGTGGATGGAAAAGGCACGATTTTTGCTCAGAAGGAGAGGTGGGGTTGGAAGCTGGCAGGTTTGTCAGGAACCAGAAGTTTCTGGTTTGTGTCCAATGGGAGAAGGGAGGGGGAGGCACTAATCTGAGCAGGGGCCGTGGTCCCTCTTCCTTATTTCTCCCCCTTTTGCAGTAAACTGTTTGTGGAGAAACACATTTTCGCCCCGCAGGGCTGAACGCCTTCTGCCGGCTCTGTGCCCTCCAGCGGGGAGGGTGATGCGGCAGGAGCCAGGGGTTCGAGACGAGTCAGACCGAGAGGCCCCACGAGATGTGGGCAAGTGTCCAGGCCACTCGCCGGCTTCTCCCTTGGCCCTGTATGCTTCTGGATTAATGTCCCCAGCTCTGCAGCATCGGTAAGGATCTGCAGGGGCAGGATTAATGGAGGCAGGGAGGCCTCGTGGAGCGCACCCCGTGGCCTTGCCCGTCGTCGGTTCCAGCCCTGCCTGTGACCTTGTCTGTGGGTGACCCCGGGGGGACGCGGCATCCCGGAAAGCCTACTTCCTCACCCAGAGGGGGCGGGACCTCCAAGGCGCTGCTCGGCCCCCTGGCACCCAGGACACGGGGCTCTGCCAGGTCATGCTCTGACGGCACAGGCTCTTCTCAGAGGACCGGTGCCCTCCGCCAAACACGTGTGTGCGTGCGGCTGCACCCCGAGGGAGGGAAAGTCAGACCACCCCATGCAACACTTGTGACATCCCGGCCAGTGACAAGCCTGAGGGACAGATGATGATCTTATAATGACAATGGCTGAGCAGGAACACCTGGGGTCCCGTCATCCAGAACCACCCTCTCCCCGACAAAACAGGTGGGGCTATTCTTGTAGGCAAAGCAGGTGGAAACGGTTGTTATCTGTGACCCCCCACCCCGACCTCCTGTCTTTAGCTCGACAAGATTTGGAAAGGCGAGTCTCCTTCTCCCTCCCTCCCACGGAGCGAGCCGTGCTTGTCGGCTCACTTGGGGACCCGGGGTCTGTGTGCTGTGCTACTGGGGACGGAGACACCTTTCCAGCAAATGAAGGGGCTGCCAGCGCCCAGGAAGGGATGTGCAGCCCCTTCGAACACAGAGGGCTTCCAAGGAAGCCGGTGGCCAGCGAAGGAGGGGAGCATCATTCTTCCCCAGGTGACGCGTCCTGTTGCCGGGACGCTCCCTGCACCGGCCCTGATGGGAGGGGGCTTTTCAAATAGCACTTGGGGTGGGGGGCTCCCCAAGAAGTGAAATAAGGAAAATGCCCAGGGACCCCCGACTCAGGAATGAGGAAGAGGATTCCTTACCAGGCGGGAGACTCAAAAACTGAGCTCCTCTGATACTGGGCTCAGTGAGAGGACAGATTGCGGGGCGTGGGTGGGGGGAACACAGCCAGCAAATGTTGGGTGGGAGCCAAAGGGACACTGCATCGTTAATTTTAATTTGTGGTGTGCCCATATATCGTGGCCAGTAAGGCAGCAGCGAAGTGGGGAAGCAGGGGACAGGCTGGGACGGACATGGCCGCCTTCAAGACCCAGGAAGCACAGGGATCTCCAGCTGGGACCTCCGTCAGGCCCGAGCCCTGGGGGCAGACGCAGGGATGAGCCTCAGGCCGCCTCTGGTGCCCCCAGGCAGGCGGGGGACGTCCCGAGTGCCCACAGGGCCCCCTTCTCGGGCCGCCCTGTGCCCCCTCCCCCAGCCAGCCCAGGGAGCACCGAGATCACCTGAAAGGCAGCCCTGAGGGTGACCTGAGCCCCGAGCCCCTGGCGGGGACAAATAAGGAGCTTAACTAGTGCAGGACCACATAAAAGGGGAAGGGAAAAAGGAGGAACAAAGCTTCCGCCAATTTGCTCTTTTGGGCATTGTGGAAACTGGCCCCTTTCCCACCAAATCGTGCCCCCATTGAATGAGACCGGGCGCTGCGCGGGCCTGCGCGGCTCTGACGGGTTTTCACGGGAAGGTGAATGGAGAGCAAATTAGCGGGGCCCTCGGGAGGCTCGTTACTGTCACTCCCAAACTGGCCTGCAAAGGCCGCGTGAGGACTGATCAATGTAAAGAGCGCGGCCACGATCAGAGCAAGGTAGGAAACCATTCATCGTCGCCCCTTTCATGTCCGTCCCGCTGCCCGCTGCCGTGAGGCGCTCCTGGAGCCAGACGTGCACACGCACACGCACGCGCTCCCCCGGGCCGCGCGCCCCCGACGAGCCCCGGTTTGTTTTCTGCACGTCTGCTGCTCTGGGACCCGCCGTCGGAGGCCATGGGCGATGGGGCGGGCCGCGGCCGGTGGCCTCATGGGGCTCCCGGAGACGGTGCACAGAGTGCCACAGCCGCGGAGAGAGAGGAGGCGGCCCCGCTCGCCGCGAGTACATGCAGCCGGTTCAAGAACGCACCGCCCCGGCCGCCCGCTGTCTTCAGGTCTGACCCCTTCACCGTAGACCACGGGTTCCGCTCTGGAGAGGATGTCCCGGAAAGCGCTCCATGGGCCCGGGCGTGCGGCCTGAGCCGTGGGAGCCGGAGCTGGAGCCGGAGGCTCGCGTGCGCAGCCCAGAGTCACCTCCGACTCCGTGACCGCAAGCCCGCCCGGGACCCTTCCAGAAACTGTGGACGCATTGGTCTTCCTGCGTCCATCGCTGGAAGAACAGGCCTCGCCATGACAGCTCGGCCCTACATGGGCCGCACGGAGGGTGCCGAGGCCTCAAGGAGCCGCCCAGAAGCCAGCATGGCCCTCACCGAGGGCCGGATGCCCCACGACCTCACGACGGTGAAGTGTCACTGTGGGAACGTATCCAGCCTCTAGGAAACTCTTTTCCCCCAGAGGGATTTTGAGCGCAGGCGATCTCTTCGGTATGTTCGTATTTTAGACCTCGTACCTGGGCTATTTCTCAAAACCAGGACAGACAGTCACTGGTTTTCTGCAGCTGAGACGTGGCCCACGGGATCACATGTCTTCTTACAACTGTCTCTAGAAGGTACCGCGGGGCCTTCCGCGTGGAGAGGATCCTGTGTACAGACGTACCTGAGAAGAGATGGGAGTGGGCCTTCTGGAAAGCTCCTCTTCAACTGTGGAGGCCAGAGTGTGGCCGTTCACGGAATGTTCCAGAATGTCAGCCTCGGCAGTTGCTCTCATTCCGCTGGCTTGGAAAGTTCTGGAGACAGTCATTGGCAGCCGTGCCAGGAGGCCGCAAGACACAGCCCAGAACTCAGGGAGGCCCCTGGGCGGTGACGCTCTGCTGCTGAGGCTTGGGCATTCGTCACCAGGACAACACCCCAGAGCAGGGCCACGGCTTTCCCAAGTGTCTCCAAAGGCCCCCACCTTGGGGTTCCACGACATTCCACTTGGATGCCTCCCCACGTGCACCTTCATTGCTCCCCCCTGGAGAGGGCAGGAGGTGAGCGGGGGTCCCCAGCTTGGGCCGCCCTAAGGGGAGCATGTGTGCGCCGGTGACCTTCACACACCTTGGCAGGAAACAGGGGCCCGGCGGCTCCAGTGGGTCTTCGGTCACGACAGGGCAGGCGCAGAGGTCGGACGGCCCCCTCGGGACCAGGGCACCTGCAGAGCGGGTATCCTCTGCTCCCCAACTCAGGACATTTTCTGGACTCCCCTGGATTTCAAGCGTGACCGTGTTTGGGAAGTTCCGGTGTGAGATTGATTTCACGTCCTTATCTTGTGGCTGTCCTGCTCAGGCATGAAACTTCAAGGGATCGATGATGAATTTTTCTTCTCACTGGAACCAGAATTTTCTGTATTTCTGACAAAGACATTCAAAGGCACTGGCCTACCCCACTCGCAAGCACGGCACAGAGGGTTCCCTTCTGAGTTCATCGAGAATTGCCAAGACGGTCTCATCGGCGTGAGCTCCCAGACAGGCCCACCTACTGCCATGGCCCACCCACCCCCCGCAAGCTGGGCAGACGGTGGCATTTCCACACCAGCCATGGAGATGACGACCTTCGCGTTAAACAGCAGACGAATACCAGGAACCAGGACGTCAGGTGGACAGTGTCCCAGATTTCCCCTCTGCTCACTGAGACTTGGCGCCTCTGTGCGGGAGCCGGCGGGGAGCCACAGGGGGGTTGGCTGACACAGGCCTGTCGTGCCCACTGCGACCTAGCCCTCTGCCCCACTGGCTTTGTCGCGCCCTCTGGCCAGCGGCTGCCATCCAGAGGGCGGGTGGCGGGCTCGTCCCTGTTCAGGGCTGGCCAGGACTGTCCGTCTGCTCTCTGCTGGTCCCCCTGTGTCTCGTACACGCCTGCCTGGCAACTGGAGGCATGAGGAGGAAGAACCCACCTTCTCTAGGCCTGGGGGAGCCCAACTCAGGGACTAGGTCACATCCTTTGAAAAGGAGCGAGTGGTGCCCGGGCCGGAGGCCGTGTGCAGAGACAGGCGGCCTGGTGCCAAGCCCAGCGGTAGCAAGAGGCACGGGCAGCAGAGCAGCCAAGAGCGTGGCACAGGACACAGTCAGGGGACAACCGGGCTCTGCCAACCCCTCAGCGCACGTGTGCCTGCAGGTTCCCTGTGGGTACCCGGTTCTGGCCGACAGCAAAGGCACCTGCAGAACAGAGCAGAAGCCGCTCCAAGGGAGGAAGCTGGAAAAGGCCGGGATGGACGCCTCCTTAGCCTCCCCGGGTGCTGGCTGAGGGCGGGTCTGCTGCCCAGAGGACATCTGGAATGTCTGGAGAGTTTGGTTGTTAGGACTTTGCGGGGGGTTTGCTGGCACACAGGGTGCTGAGCACCGGAGCCGAGATGCCTGGGCCTGTGCGCCGGCAGAGGCAGTGGGAGGAACCAGCTTTGAACAGAGTGTGAGACACTACTGTACGGGTCACCCCACCTGCCCTCCTGTCATTCCCCCCTGGAGCCACCCTGGGCTCCCCTCACAGGCCTGGCATGTTTGCAGGCTGCACGTGGACCCGCGGTCTGAACGTAGAACACGCTGGGCCGTCCCCACCGTCTCCACAGCTGGGGAGCCCGGGACCACTTCACAGGCGGGCGCATGGAGGCCCCACGGGGAGGGCCACCACCGTGACAGGCTGCAGAGCTGCAATCCGAATCTGGGCGGTCGCGGCGGGTCTTGGGGCCACAAAACCAGGCAAAGGGACTTCTGCTGTTACCGCCCGCAAGCACGACTTCAAAATACCCCTTAAAGCAAAGCCGCCTCCTGCACCAGCGACTCCGCGTCCCAGACGCACCCGGCAGCTTCGAAACCGACGCGCTGGTCTCCCCGGGAAGCTGGACCTCACGCGTCTTCGTCACACTTGGAGAGGCTCTGAGGCCGTAAAGTCTGCTGTTAGGAAGGGACCCGGTCGACCACACGGCCGGGGAGCCTGCAGCCTGGGGCACCGTGAGACATGGAATTAAATGACCTTGTGGATATCTCTCCAAATCATAGAAAAGGGAGAAATAGTGCTAAGCTAGAACTCTTCCTTGGGTGTTCGTTTGGAGACAGAGGATACCCAGAAGGCAAGCTGACCCCTTGGGGACGTGTCCACCTGCCTGGGAGCCCCCACCCCAGGACTGTCCTGTGAGGTCTGGCTCCGGTCTCTGGCAGGGTCCTTTCCTCTGCCGCCTTCTTCCTCCTCCCCGTGACCAGGGTGCGTGTGCGAGACCGGTGTGTGTCTCGGACTCCCTCACGGGCGGCGGTCCCCAGAGACCTTCGCCAAGGCGTGCCCCTCTGACCGGGCCAGGACCTCGCCCCTGACGCCCATCACTTCGGTTCCCTGGGAGTGATTCCTTCTCTGCTACTCAGGAGAGAGATGTGGTCTGCAGAAAGAGGAAAACGTACACTTGCCGTTTCCAAAACCATCCGCCCCCCCCCAAGGGCTCCTGAAGCCCCCACCATCTGCCACGTCATCCCAGGGGACCCCCAGGTGCTCGAAAGGGACTCCTTGTTGCAAATCAATTTGTATTTGCTCAACCCCAAAGACTTGGACCCAAGGCCCCCCCAGCCTGGGGCACACACAGCACTCCTCTCCCTCCAACACCTGAATAAACCTCTCTGGGAAAATCAGACACCATCAAAGACCCTGGGAGCTGGGCCGTCCCACGCTGCCCAGGAGTTCAAGAAGGGCTCTGAGTTCAGACGGTGACTTTCAGCTCCCGGACATCTCTCCAAGACCCAGGACTTGCCACTATGCAGGCTGTGCTCCTGCCTGGACCCTGGCCCGTGTGGGCAAGGGGGACATGAAGCCCGGGCACGGGCAGAGCCAGGCTTCCCGGCGACACCCAGAAGCGGAGCCACAGCGCCGGTAAAGCCCTGGGACGTTTGACACCAGACCCCCTGACAGGCTCACAACTGTCCTATGGAGTTGCTGGCAGGAGAGGAAAGACCGGGCCCAGGTCTGGGTGGGTCAGCAGGCCCAAGAAGTTCTGCCATCCAAACCAGCTCTGTGGCCCCAGACAAGGGCCTTGCTAAGCAAACCAGGACAAGGGTGCCCCTTGGGGCCGTTGGCAAAGGGAAACGGCGTGCGGAGGTCGACGGGTCCACGGCTCTCATGAACCAAAAAAGAAACCACTGGTCAGGGCGAGCGGGATCCGCTGGGGTTCAGGGGGTCATGGGCGCTCTGTGCCAAATTCTGGAATGGGGCCTCTGGATCGCCGTGACATCCAGATTCGCATGAGACGGCGGCAGGGGGTGCAGACGTGCCCGCGGTTCAGGCCGGCACACGCCGCACGTGTCAGGGGCACAGGTGAGCCAAGAGGCACCAGACCCCGCCGTGGGGGATTCCGGCAGCAAATCAGTGTCCGGAGGGCGCGCCTGCACCGCGAGCCCCAGGCCCGCCTCGTGGCCAGCCTCGTGCTTAATCCTTACTTTCTTTAAAAACGGATTAGGAAAATCTCACGTGGAAAATTAATTAATGTGCGAATTCAACAAATATTTACAGAGCAGAGCACTTTGTCAGGAATTCCACGTGTGCGGGGCCTGCGCGCCCCCCGCCCCCACTCTGCCCGTGTGTTTGGGGACGACTTCCCGGAGCATCCGTGGCTGAGTGGGCTCACGAGACACAAACCCTCCACGTGAGCACGCAGTGAACCTGGGGTGTGGACGGAGGGCGGCTGTCCGTGTCCTCGGCCGGCGGGCTCCACGGACGCCGCCACCCGGCCCACGGCCTCCCAGGACACGTGCGGGAGAGGAGGCGAGGAGGGAGCTCGTTGGAAGGTCCCCGATGGGGCCTGCGATTGTGTCCGCCGTCACGCCTCCGCGGGCACTGGGGATTACTCTCAATGCCCCTTTCCCGCCCTCGGCCTGTCACTGGCTGTAGGTAAGTATATCCTCCAGGAGCGGCCCCTGCCCCCAGCCAGACAAAAGTGAGCTTGCCGCCCCTTTCCCCAAGAAAAGAAGCCAGAGCCTTTTCATGGGCAGTGAATGGGGCCCCTCATTTAGGCCGCATTATACCGGGGCCTTCATTTCCCCTTTCCCGCTTTGCCTCATTCAGGGGGGCTCTGACTTCAACTAATTCGATAACAATCCTGCCGGGCCTTCCCAGCCCCCGGCTCGGGAGGACATTGTCCGTGTGCGCGGCCTTCCCCCCGCGCCGGTCCCGCTCTCCAATTAGCCAACCGCTGGGCCTCTGTCCGTCTCCACGGCTTTCCTGCCACCCGCCCACTTTTAACCATTTCTCATTGAACGGGGCTCCCGAGGGCCTTCGGGGCCGCGCGCTCCCGGTGCCAGGGTCAGCGGATCTGGGGTCGGGCAGAGTGAAGACACACGCCCGCACGGCCTCTCAGAGGCTGGTGTGTAACCCCCCCAGGGCCCGCGCGGCCTTCCCGGGAGACCTGAGACACGACACAAACAGCCGTGCCTTGGCCCCCAGCCTCGCCTGGGGCCGGTTCGGGAGCAGCCGAGAGAGTCCTCGGGACGGGCGGTGCCGGGGGGTCCGGGTGACCTCGCCGGCTGGCTCGGGGGGGTCTGTCTCCCCACAGTCAGTTTCCAGGGTGGGGTCTCGCGTGGCTCTCGTCCGGACAAGCGCATCCCTCTCAGGTGCTGACGTCCCATCTCTTTGCCCCGAAAATCAGCTTCTCCGGCTTGAGGAAGTCGTTCCCAGAGCCCACAGGGAGCGCTGCCGGCTGGTCGGGGTGCCAGCGTGCAGACCGGGGTGGGCATGTGTCTGCAGGTCCCCACGTAGGTCCCCGCTGCTACCCCCACGGGGAAAATGTGGGGATTGGCTAAAAACGCGAACACTAAAAAAGCACGTTACTGTCCTGATCTGTGCTGATTCCCCAAACCCGTCCTGGGTCTCTGGGCACCGCGCTCTGCGATGGCCTGTCAGGCACGGTCCCCCCCACCCCCTCCGGGGGCCCTAGGCACGGCATTTATGTGTGGGGCCCCCAGCACCACCTCCCGTCCCCTGTGCTACCTGGAAACGACCCGGCCCTGGTGTTAATCTCCTAGGGGTCTGTACGGGGTGAATTCTGTCCCCCCAAATTCACATGTCCAAATCCTAACCCCAGGACCTCAGAATGCGGCCTGATGTGGAAATAGGGTCATTGCAGAAGTAACAAGTGGAGATGAGGTCACACGGGGGTGGGGTGTGTCCGAGTCCAACGTGACAGGCGCCCCAGAGAAGGGACACCGTGCACACCCCCGACGGCATACACAGATGAAGCCAGAGATCGTGCGGCAGTGACTCTACACACCAAGAGGTTCTAGGCAGCCACCACGCTCTGGGGGGCGTGGGGCAGGTCCCACAGAGAAGGGCCCGGGAACAGTGCAGACCCCTCACTGGGGGCGGGAGCCACCCTCCTCGCTGACTGCTGCGCCGTGTTCCAGAACCTTCTGTCACGGGCTCCTTTCCCCTCAGGGGTTCCGTTCAGAAAGCACTGCAGTAGGGAGGCTCACCAAGACCATTTGGGCAGCGAGGTCATTTCCACGGACTCAGTCCGGCGCTGGGCCGGGGGGCTTGGAACCGTCTGGGGGTCCGCGGCAGGTGTCCTTCTACACAAAGGTCCAGAGAAACGCAGGAAGCAGCCAGGCGCTCGGCTCCAGGGAGGCCGGGCGGAGGCTCATGGGAACCTCGGGGTCAGTTGGCTCATCTGGGACAGGATGCCAGCGCGGAGAGAGGCCGCAGCCCGAGCTCGGTGGTGCACCGCCCACGGGGTCTCCGTCCGTCAGAGAAAACTCTCCCCAGATCTTCTGTCCCCACCTCGCCTCCAAAAGGTCAGCCCATTCAGACGACAGGCTGCGGACGGGAGACGCTTTCGGGGTGACTGGTGTTCATCCTCTTGCTTCACACGTGGGGGACTAAGCCCGGTGGGGGACGGCTCGGGCCTCGGCAGAAACCGGAGTCCGAGCCGCCGGCCTCTGTCTCCCACGCTGTCTTGGAAAACCCCACAAAACTCTCTGATGCTGATGAGGGACAAGGTCTTGAAGTGGCCGTTGGTCCCTCGCCTGCTGGGCAGGGTGGCAGCCACAGGGAAGCGCTGTCCTCCCCGATCTCGGCCCCGGAGGGCACACGGCACGGTTGGACGTGTGGCGTCTGCGTTTATGAACAGGGGCCGCCCGAGAAGGAGGCTGGAGGGCCTGGGCTTGCCCGTGAGAAGCGAGGACGACAGAGCTGCCGCCTCGGGCTGGGGAGCCAGAGCCCGGTGCCACGGAGGCCACGGGGCCTGACGGGCCTGCTGCTTCGGGGATCCCAGTTCTTAGTGTATTTTCAGTCCCGAGTAGGAGTAAACAAGGTCAAGACAATCCAAGACAGACAGGCAGGGGGTCAGTCCAAGACAGTTGGACCCTAAGGGCCCAGGAGTTCTGGGTTCCTCTCTCAGGCTGTGCATGGCCTGGTGTCGGGAGCGCCTCGCTCCTCTAGCCGGGCGCTGGCTCTGGGCTTCAGCTCGTGGCCTGGCCGGAGGGCTGCTGGAGCGATGCACGTTCGGCCGATGTGAGGGGCCTGGGGCCTGTGACGGGGCTGGGGGGATAAGAGCAGAGACCACCACCCTCGGGTCCTGCAAGGCACCTGGAGCCTCTGCGCCCAATGGCCAGCCAGCCCACGTCGCCACAGTTGGCGTGGATGCCCTGGTCCTGAGCGGTGGAGCGCGGACCTCGTCGGGGACTGTCCCATGGGCCAAGTGACTCCTGGGAGAGCAGGAGACGCCCTTGGGGCCATGGGCAGGCTGGCGCCAGGATCGGCGGAGGGTGGTCTGCACAGACCGGAGATGCCCCTCTTGGCTGCCGAGTGGCACGTCATTGTCCCTGGATGGCCTTCTGGGTCGGCTCGGTGACAGTCACCCCCCACCCCACAACAGTGCTGACTGCACAGACAGGGGAAATCGTGTCTCCTTCCACGTGGCAGCTCCAATGATGATGATAATGGAGCTGGATGACGTTATCAAAATGCAGAACACATCCCTCTTCCACCCCCTCCAGCCCACGTGAGGGCACAGAGCCCCGAGGCCCCCATCCACAGAGGGACATCAGT
This sequence comes from Pteronura brasiliensis, assembly GCA_004024605.1. Taxonomy (NCBI): domain Eukaryota; kingdom Metazoa; phylum Chordata; class Mammalia; order Carnivora; family Mustelidae; genus Pteronura; species Pteronura brasiliensis. The sequence goes on from PJEN01002144.1 coordinate 178,961, forward strand.
CGCCGAGGGCGGCTGCCTTCCCGGGGGTCCTCACCCAGGCTGGGATGTGACCCTGGATCTTCTTGTAGCCCTGACCCCACGCTTCTCTCCCCGACGCCGCTGTCTCTCCCCGCGCAAGTCTCCTGGCACGGGGCTTGAGGTCGGTGCCACGTGCAGTGGTGGCCCCTCCTGGGAGGATGTTCAGAGAAATGGAGGCTCAGCAGCGTGTCCTGCAGGATTTCCCGCCCGGAGCTCCTGACCAGGCTGGCAGGGCCAACGCATGGCCCCTAACCTCCCCTGCATGTTTAGGAGCCCCAAGCTCCTGCTTCAGTTCCGTGGTCTCGTACTGTCCTTGAGTCTAAAGGGCCACATTCACAGCCGTGTCCCACCACAGGCCAGACCTCAGTGCCATTAAGAGCTGATGGAGGCTCCCCTTCCCTGAAGCCGGCCCTCCCCCAGCACATGGGTTGTGTGGGGCGCGACAGAGGGTCCCTGGGAGCCTGGGCCGTCACCACCATGAGCTCTCCCTGCTGGAAGGACGAAGACAGAGGCCCCTCATCAGCTCGGCGGGCAGTCTGACATCACCGCCTATTGTGGGCGCCCCAGAGACGGAGGCCGGAGACTTCCAGTTTCCCCAGGGACAGAGAAAGAGGCGGACAGACGGTGGGGCTGTAGCCCTGAGCCCGCCAGGGGGCCTGAGTTACCTCGGAAAGCTCAGATTGGAGAAGGGGTCACCCAGGGCTCCCCAGGACTGTACGGGGGGGTAGCCTGGGCGGCAGTCGGGATCCCCAAGGGTGTGACCTCTGGCCTCTCCCCGGCGTGAGCTGGGCATGCCACCCCCCTGGAGCTCCAGGGCTCGGCCCGCTCACGGGACCAAGAGAAACGCCCAGCCGGGCCGGGGAGCCCCCGGGGTTCTTCACACACATGAGGCTTCTTACAAGCTCACCTGGTGCTTCTGTGGGAACCAAGTAGCAGGGGCCGGAGCCACCGGAACTTTCTAGAAAGGGGAAGCTCACAGCTCGAAGCGCTGCCTGCGCATGCGTCCGGCCCGTCAGGAGGGAGGATGGAGCAGGTGCCGTCCTCCTGGGCCTCAGGGGCTAATCCCGGGGGTGTCAGGGCCTAGGGGCCGTCCAGCCCTTACCGCGGCCTGCAATCTGGGTCCCCTTTGGCCCAGAGGTGGTCAGGAGCGACGGCTGAGCCACCCGCATGCCCCAGGCTCTTCCGCACACAGCTGGCCGCGTCTCCCAGGCCCGTCCCTGTGCTTCCCATGGCCGTTTCCTGCTTTGGCCCGACCGGAAGGTGCCCTCGGAAGATGAGGACCCTCCAGGCACCCTACCCGCCCCGTCCCCCTCCAGGCAGCCGCCTCCAGGGCCTCCGCCGAGGGCCTGGCTGAAAGGCAGGCTGATGAATTAGTCTAGAGGGAAACAAGGCTGCTCCTACTTGTAAAAGGTCACGGCGACTTTGTTCTGGGTGAGGGTTTATCTCAGCCGCCGCAGGGACAGACAATGCCGCGGGGCTAAACGGCAGAAATCTTAGCTCCTCGTGAAATGACGGCGCCGATAAGCCAGGGGGCCTTAGAAAGATCTAAAAGGGCAAGGAGTGATGTGGTATCTGGAACACGACCGAGCAGAGATGGGGTGTGCAATTAAACTGGGCATCGGCCCAGACGGGGGATGCGCCGTCCGTGAGCCAGACCCGTCCGCGAGCCAGACCCAAGTGGCTCCCAAGGAGGGAGGACACGCGGGCAGGACCGTGAAGGCGCCCCGGCATGGCCTCTGGAGCGCTTCCCTGGGAAATGGTGAGGTGTGATGGCTGTCGGTGTTCTGGCATCCCGGAGGACACCACCGGACACCCTACTCTCCACATTTTCCTTCTGGAGGAGGAGACGCCCCCAGAAACCCTGGCGTGAATCCTGAGGACCCACGTTAAAGATCCCTTTTAGGCTCTTTTATTCACTGCGTTCTGCAGGGTGTGAAAGGCCCGGGGCACCGTGTGCAGCACGGCCTCCGCGGCTTGTAGATCTGACCCCTGCTCCCACCAGGCCTGCGCCCACACTGACCACCCCCACCAAGAGGCCATCCTGGGCTGACGGGACCCTTGACTAGGCAAACCCAGCCGTGTCATCGTGCACGGAGCCCAGCGGGACGGACGAAGCCTGCGCCACCCTGTGCGAGCCCGAGAGGAGCAGAGCCGGCACCTGCAGGGTCCCTCAGTGCTGTGAGCCTCTGCGCTACCCTCGGTTTGGGCTGAGGCCGAGGTGGCCAGTGATGTGCTGAGAACACATTCCTAACCCAGGGGTGACCGGTCACAGAAATTCTCAACTGGAGAGAAGCTCTGATAAGCAGAGGCCAGGCCTGGCTGGGAGGTTCACGCCCTGGTCCCATGACCCAGGGAGACCTTTTATGGCCTGCGGCGCCTGGGACTCTCGTCCGACCTAGAGGGAGGGAGGCCCCCCGAGGGGCTGGACCTCGGACGGCCAAAGCCATGCTGGGGTTCCCGGGGAGCCCCCCGGCCAGCGGCTGTGCACACTGCTCCCTGGGGGCCTGCTGCTGGGGACTGTCTACTGTATACGTATCACTGCTGATGGGGACTGTCTACTGTATACGTATCACTGCTGCAGGTGGCTCTCCAGCAGGTGCGTCCCCACCACGGCCTCCTGCCCAGGGGTCAGCCCACAGGGGACCAGCAGCACCACCTGCGGGCCTGAGTTCTGCCGTGGGGGGTGGGGCAGATGAAGGAGCTCGACCTCACGGCACACCCCCCCTTGGATGGGGGAGCCGTGGCCAGGCCGCCACCCACTGGGCTTGGAGTGTCCACATGGGCCAGGGGTCCGGGGAGGGCTCGGCTGAGCCCCCGCTCCCGGGAGGAGCTGGCTACGTGGTCTGCAGGGGCACTCGGCAGGGTCCCGAGTCTGACTGCTGACCCCTGTGCCCCCCTACTGTGTGACCCTGCGTGACCAGCCCCGCCAGGGCTTCGGGCTCCCGTCCCTACCGTGAGACCAAGCACAGTGTTGCCCCCGTGCTTTCCACACACGGAGCGGTGGCTGTCGCAGCCACGGGAGGGGTCACGGCCACAGGAGGGGCCCACGTACAGGGATGAGAGTCCCCGGGAGCTCCTTGCTCATGCTGGTGACGCTGGGCTGGCCAGGTTCCCCTCTGTCTGTCCCCTGCCCCCTTGGTTACCCCACCCCCACTCGGCCTACCGGGCCTGGCAAGCTCTGTGATTCAGACAGCTTCTGTGCCCCGCTGGCCTCAGGCCTGCAGGAAAGTGTCTGTCTGGGGTCCCGGGGGTGAGGAGAGGGAGGCACCTGGAGGCAGGGGCAGGAAATTCAAGGTAAGCCCCCCTTGCCCCAGGACTCGGGTCCAGAAGGGACTTCCCCGAGTGTCTGGGCTCCCGTGGTTAGGGTTAGGTTAGGTTAGTTTAGGTTAACTACCCCATAGGTAGTTAGGGGGCAAGCTCCTGGGGACCCCCACCGGAATGCCAGCAGATTCGCCCCAAATCTGCATTTTGAAAGTGCCTGGAGTCTGTTCCGCCCAACGCCTTGGGACCCAAGCCCGAGGTGAGCAAGCGAAGCTTGTGCCCCTCTCTGGCCTCTTCCAAACGAGACCTGGTGTGCAGAGAGCGACCCAGACTGTGCCCAGAGGCTGACCGGCTGGGCAGGCCCTGCCTCGCAGCTCCGGCCCGGACATGCCTCAGCCCCAGCCGGGCCCTGGGTGCTCGGGGGCCATGGCCGAATGCTGACTCCAAGGTTCCCTCTGGGCTCTGGAGAACGCCCCGTCGTCAGCAGCAGGGCCCCTGAGGGTGCCGGCTAACACCACGCCGGGCCCCCTGCCGCCCACGGAGCTGGGACATGGGATCCCTTTACGAACGGCAGAGTGAGGACAGATGCGTGGACTGCGTGGAGCACACAGCGGGCGCCTGGGGACCGTGGGCCGCCCTGCGCTGTAAGCCTGGGCCGTATGCTCAGCCTGCCCGGCCTCACCAGTCCTGCCCAGCACAGAGGCACCAGGGGCCCTTGTCACCTTCCCTCCACGGACCATCCCCTATTTTCCTGGAGGAGAGACAGACAGACAGGAGGGAGGTGACAGCGCTCAGCTCCCCGGTTGTGGCCTTCCCAGCTGGTGGGAAGGGCTAAGCCAGGGCCCCCTGGGAACGGGCTGCTGAGCAGAGCAGAGGGGAAGCCGGTGCCCTCCGCACCGTCTCCCGCCCGCTTCCTTCTGACGGCCCATCAGGCTTTTCCACGGAGCTGCCTCCCAAGCGGGCCTGTCCAGAGCAGGGCTGGGGCGGGTTGTCGCTGTGTGTGAGCGAGAGACGCAGGGTAAAATACCATTTAAGAAGTTGGTATTCGGGACGTCTCTCAAATATGAAAAGAAAATATTTATTTCCTTTTTCGCTTGTGAATCAGAATGCTCTATTTAAAGAAAGTACCCTCTGCTGGGTTTTGCGGCTGAGTTATTACCCCTTAAGGAAGTAAAGGAGAACACTATCAGGGAGGTATTCTTAGTCATTCTCTCCCCTTTTTTCTGAAATTCCTTCTATACCCGCGCCTCGGAGCTGGGCCTAAGATAGTGCAGGATCCCATGGCATTCTTGCGCTGGAAACGTCTGGACCCGATGTTACGGTGCTCGGGTGACGGCATGGGTGTGGGCTGAGCGGCTCCCAGAGAGCAGGGAGTCCGCGAGTGCGGTTCTGGGTGCGCACGCCAAGGCCAGGCCCCGTTCCCACGGGGTGTGGCCCCTCGGATCCAGACACCCATTGGCCCAGGGACGTGCCCCAAATGCATGGCTGTCTGGGTGCTGTTTCCGAGGGGTGCGAGCATCGACGGAGCCACAGGCTTACGACTTCCGGGGTGTACGGTGTGTCTCCTAAGCACATTCAGAAAGTCATCAGGGGAAAATCACCCTGCGTGTAACCCTGCCCAGAATAAAACTCCAGGCTGCCCAGACGCAGAGTAGAAAGCGGCAGGGGTGAGTCAGTGCCAGACAGAGGACAGCACAGCAGGGAGGTTCTGAGACTCCCGGGACCGGGGGCGGGGTGCTGTGCCCAACGTTCCCCAGCGTGCCAAGAGAAAGGACGGCCAAGACTTGGGACCGAGAATACCAAGATCGAATACTTAACCCGTGAGCTGTCAGAGCGGCAGGAAGCCACAGAGCAGAGCCCGCACGGTGTGGGCGGCCGCCCCCCTCCCGGTGCCCACGCGGCCATGGCTCTTACCCCACGGCCGGGATGACAAGAGAAACACACGGTGGGACGGTCTGCACGTCATCCCAACACAGCATGCGTCTGTGTCTGCTCCAGCCCGGGAGCTGCTCAGAGGAGGTTCAGGCCTGGTCCCCGCACGGGGGCCCATGTGGGCGCAGGGAGCGCGGATGCCTCGCCTGGTGGGTGGGGGGTGGCCCCGAAGGGGAGCCCATCTCGGGAGCAGCAGCAGGCAGCGTCCGCTCAGTACCTACGTGCCCTCAACGACCCATGGTCAGTGTCCCCTCCCAGGCCTCGCTGGAGCCCCCCAGACTGAGCACGCTGGGCGATGGAGTGGCGGTTTCTGGAGACCCTCTGCCTGCCAGAGCCGCGACTCCAGGCAGGGTGGACGGCGTACCTCCTGCCCTCGGAGGCCGGAAGCCCAGTCTAGGGATTTCAGCAAAATCCAAACGTGTGTGTGCACGTGTGCGTGCATGAATCTCTGTGTGTCTGTGCGGGTGTGTGTGACATCGAACACGTGTGAGCGTTGTACGTGCGTGTCTGTGTGCGTGTGCGAGTGTGCATTGTGTCTGGGTGTGTATCTCTGCACGTGCATATGCAGGTGTGGGGGTGCACACGCACACCCACACGTGACCACACAGGGGCAGGTCTGGGTTAGTAGCTGGGAGTGGAGCCATGAGGCGAAGGTGTCTGAGGCGAGGGGGTGCTGGAGGAGGAGAAAAAGAGGTTCCCGCAGAGACCCCGGATTTGAGGAGGAAGAGGAGGCTTCAGGTCAGGGGCCGCAGCCCTGGAGGGTCTGTGTGACGTCCCAGCATACCCGGCTGGATGAGTGAGAAGCCAGGGTGCGGAGGTCGGGGACCCCAGGACTCCTGACCTCCAGCCTGGGCGGCCGGGGGGAGCTTCCCGAGTCCTGGGAGGAACTAGTTCTCTGCTGTGATGTGTGTCCTGAGCACCTTGGAGAGACTCCATCCTGGCGATGTGAGAGGCTGGACGGCCACAACCGTGGACAGCCTGGAGCACCCAGCTTCATCACCAGCCTGCACTCTGGACCACAGTCAGCCTCCAAACTTCTCATGTGAAGGATGCCCAGTGGCTACCTCAGAAAAGAAAGTGTTGCTTTTCTAAAATGCATGTCGGTGGACAAGCGTGGACGGACAGAGAGGCAGCTTCCTCGGAGCCTGTCTCCAAGGGTGTGTGTTCTGGACCATAACATACCCTTAAATGTACAGAAGTTTCTCAGCATCCAAGAGTGCAGGGCTGGGTGGTAGCAAGCCTGGCGTCTCTGGGTGTCCCAGCAGCCCGTCGTCCGCGGGGGGCTGGGGGTTCCTGGAGGAGGGGTCTTGGGGCTCTGCGATGGAACAGCAGCAGTCACGGCAGCCAGAGGCCTTGGGGCTGATCCTGCCTGTGACCCCAGACCTTCCCCTATGGCCTGGCCCAGACATAGCCCGTTTGTTGATTGAACAAACAAACACACACATTATCATTCAGACACGAAAGCCAAGGGATGAGGTCATCTACTTGAGTGAACTCTGCAGATAAATGAAACCCCATCAGTTCACGTGAATGTTTTCCAGCAGCCTCTCAAACAGAGGCAGACCATTGGCTCAGCAGCCGATATCAGAACGCCCGGTCCAGGCCAGGCCACACTCTGGGTGCCGGAGAAGCTGCCCTCAGCCGGCTCTTTGGGGCAGATGCGCCCTTGAGGAGGATGCACACCGTGTGTGGGCGCTATTGGCTCAAAAAGGCTCCTCCTCGCCGGGTCCCGCACGATGTTGCCCGCCTGCCGCAGCACGGAGCCCGGTCAGATGGCGTGAACGGAGGAGCCCGCTCTTAATTAGCAAAATAAGCAGCACGATGAAAAATGTCATGATTTACTCAACAAATGATCGAAATCATTGTTTTTTCAAACCCTGAGGCAATCAAATGCAATCACAGGGTGATTTATTCTGGGCAGAGCGAGCGGTGGCTGCGTCAGCCGGGAGGCTGCATCTGGGCAGAGAGGGGCCAGGAGCTCGGGTATCTTCCCAGGCAGGGCACAGACCGCCGCCCTCTGAGACGGGTCCTGGGGGACCATGTGCTCACAGCCCACACTCCCCCGTGGCCACAGGGCTGGCCAGGTCTGGGGCGCAGGGGACCCGCCTGATGTGGGAGTCACCTCCTCGTGTGCTGCGAAGCCCGGAGGAGAAGGGAGGTTCAGAGTCACACACTGTCTGACGCACATGTGGGAGGGAGAAGCCGCGTGCGGAGGGTGGGAAAGACACACGATGAGCAAACTACACTATGAAACGAGAAGAGAAAACAGGACCGTTTTCCGGAATGGTCCAGAACAAGAATTTTGCTCCCATGGAAAATTATTTCCATGGTGTCCCCCAGTGATGGTAAGAATAGTCCATTAGACATTGATTTTAAACCAGTGTCTGGCTTCTCCCTCCCATGCTGCACCCCCAGACCCAGCCCTCCAGGAGAAGCTGTGCCCCTGAGCTCCTGGCCATGGACCCGCCGCCATCTGCCCTCGGGGTGCGGACCGTCCCCGGCTCTCCACGGGTCTCCTCTGCCATCTTTGCTAACGTGTCATCACCATTCTTTCTCAGTAAATGAATACTCTGTCAACTGCGGTGAAATCAAATGACCCTGATTTATACTTAATTAGCAATGTGAGTGTGAGCAGTTAGACATCCGACGCCCGGTGTGTCCTGTGCTCCTACGCTGTCCCTGGGCCCCGCCTCCAACGGTCCTGGGCCCGTCCCCTGCTTATGCGACACTTCAGCACCAAGGTTCTCCACATCCCAGTGCCTTGCGAGTGCACCATGAGCCCAAGGGGGCACCTCCACGGGACGGCAGCCCCGGCGTCAGCCGCAGAGTGCCTTGTTAGCATTCATGACTCGGGGCTCCCCAGAGGCCTCTTTCCTGTCTAGAGTCACAGAAAGACCTGGGACTCCCCCGCCCCAGGCTCAGGCCCTGTTTGCAAAGGCAGGGACAGGGCCTAACTGAAGGGGCAGCTGAGCCACCGGTCCGACGGAGGAAGGCACAAAACAAGGGAAACCACAGTCACGTGGAAACACGTGGGAAATCCATCAGGTCGCTCCCTTATGAGGGATAACGGTTGGTTTTCCCGCCCCAAAGACCCAAACTGAGGTCCGGGGGGTCCAGAAGAAACCGCCTGGCCCTATTTCTTTTAGGCATGAGTGGGTCTGCTCTGAGTTTTCGGGGTGCCCGCCTCCTCCCCTCTCTCCTGTGTCTGGGGAGGCGGAGGGTTCCCGAAAATTCCGCCATTGGTCCTCGGTCGCCAGGACAACCCACATGGCTGCTGGGACCCCGCGTGACAGAAGGCCACAAAGCCCCGGGTGGATCCCAAAGGCAGGTCGCCGGAGCCGAGCTCGCAAGGAAAACAAGGTCAGCCGAGATAGCGTCGGGGTGCGTCGGGAACACTGTTCGAGGACGTGGACTTGTGGGCAAATTGTCCTAAGTGCCGGCATGAAAGGCGGCTGCGGGGCACGACCGCGGAGCAAAGCCGGCTGTGGGCCGGGTGGCAGGAGAAGGCTCCCTCCCGCAGGGAACAAAGTGAAAGTCAACAGGCACCGGGCAGACCCTAGCGACAGCGGTACCAGGCCACGCACCGAACGAGCAGAAGCGATACGGGCCGTTTCTTTAGCAAAAGAGCAAACAGAAACTTGTACCAGAGCAGACAAGGGCAAAGTGGCTTCAAGGTCACCCAGAGCGCTCCCTACGGGGTTCAGGTGCCTTCTGCCCTCCACAGGCCGCCTGCTAGTTAAGCAGGGCACGTCTCTCCGAGGCTCTCCGACAAACACCTGGAACCCTGCTCCCAAGCAGCTGGATGGAGAGGACAGACCAGGCCGAGTCTGCAAATGTCTCCTTGTACCCCAAGGGGCGACCCCGGGAGCGGCGAAAGAGCCACGCGTCCACAGAGACATGGGATCTCCAACTCCCTCGCTACCTACCAGACCCTGCTCCCGGGCCCCTGGCTGGTCTGCTCTGAAGGGGAGCCCGACCTTGAGTGGCACACACCTGTCTGCAACCTCCAGACAGCAGGGGATGCACTGGCCTTCACCCCTGGGGCTTGTGGCCGTCCCGTCCCTTCATCCATATGTCAAGCCGCTTCTCATCTAAACCTTCAAAACCCTGGACTTTCGGCGGGTTCCCCCTGTCCCCTGCGTCCACAGCCCGTGTGCCACCACGGGCCACACCCGCTCGCCACACGGGGCCCTCTTCCCTCCGTGGACTCTTCCTAGTCCTTTCCTAGAGCCAACCTCCGGCAAGTGCTTTTTGGAAGCTGTGAAACCCCCGGGAGGAATCTGGGTTTGTGCCTTTTCTGCCTAGGCAGGGCATCTGCCAGAAACACCACCGAGCACTGGCTGTGCGAGGCCGGCAGAACCACCCGGGCCGGCGGGGAGAACACTTTATGGGGCCTGTGGTCCCCACGACGACCACTCGCAAGACCCCCAAGCCCTCGAGGGATGCTTCTGGGGACGACGGCACCCCTCATCTAACAGGCCCCCTCTCCTGACTGCACACGGGCTCCAGAACCGTCCCCCAGGCCCGGCTGTCAGGGAGCTCTCAGCCACGGGAGGCCTGCCTGGGCAGCAGGAGACTCGTTGTCCTGCTTCTGGGAAGGGGGGTTCCTCTTAGAGAGCTGGCTGACCGGGGCCCGGGGGGGCAGGGGGCCACCGGGCGTCTTCTACGAGAGCCCCCCACCTGCAGGAGCATTCCCCAGAGTAGAGACATTCCATTAATCTGCGCGGTTCTGCAGACTACAGTCTGAGCACCTAAGACCCAGACGGGGAGCATGGGTGTTTTAAGACATGAGCTCATTAAAGACACATTTCCGGGAAGAGAGCAGCCCGAGCCTATGGGGGCTGACGGGCGCCCACGAGGACCGCTGATGTTTGCCGAGTCGCGTCATACAAACTGCAGGACCAAATAAGCCTGGGAAATGTGACATCCGCGCGCCTCCTGCCTCGGGCAGCCCTGCTCGGCCCGGCTTTATAAATAGACGGACCAGAAGATAAATGGCCGTGATCAGTCACGCTCACACGGGAATGCTCACCTCCCATCCAAAGTCCGCCTCCTTCCACGTGGCCCGGGGTGCCCCCATGTAAGGGCCAAACCTCGCCCCGATTTCCATCCTCTTCTTGGCCCAGATCCCCAGGCCGGCCCCTGGGACGGAGGACTCTCGGAGCTCAAAGTCTGGTGGGATGGGGATGTCCTCGGGAATGTAGACGGGGGCTTCGTACGGTGAGCCCTCCTTGGGGGTGAAGTCCTCGCTGGTGGGGAAGGGGGACGGCGGCCCCATGGGGATGGGGGACACCACGCTGTCCTCTGTCTCGTACTCCGCACTCTCGCCGGCCAGCAGGTCCGGGTCGGGCTCATGCATGTTATTTACAATGTCGCCGTCACCTGAAGGAGACAAGGCAGCGTCAAGCTCTGCGGCTCGCCCTCCCCCGTGCATGACCCGCAGGGACCATCTGGGCAGGATGGGGACTGAGGGCGCCGACCGCCATCCCCCACCCAGGAGACATCCCCTTTGCTCCGTGCTCCAGGGACGTGGGGAAGCGGGATTCAGAAACCCCACAGAGTTGGGCCGCTCTGCGAGCCCCACGCAGCCCCCCGAGGACCTGTCTGCCCCGTCTGCTTTAGGAATGCGAGGAAGAGAACTGCCCACGCTCTGTGCATCTGGGAACAGTGGGGAAGGCCACTGCAGAGGGTACCCAACCTAGAGCTCGTAGTGAAAACGTCTTTCCAGAACATTCCAGTTTGTGTCTGGCCCTGAACATGAGGGGTCGGGGACCCGTCTTAGGTTCCTGGGAGGACTCAGAATTTGGATCAGCATGAAATCTGCTCCAACACCTGGGCAGCTCGAGGCATCTTGGTGGGGCCAGGGGCCCTGGGGACAGGTTCCTGGGCTCCTGATGACCTAAAGCCAGTCAAGGCAGAGGCCAGCTGGGGTCACAAATGTGGGGCTCACGGGGATGCAGTTCCCTGGGTCTGACATCTGGTGTGGGCCTCTCTTTGGGGTCTGACCTAGGAGACAGTTGGTGCTGAGATGCTGCTCCCCGACGTGCGCCAGGCCTGCGGCACCGAGACCGCGAGCTGTGGGCCGAGGAAGGAATGGGGACAGCGAGGAGTGGCCGGTCAGCCAGGAAAGCAGCTCTGCCCAGAGGATGGGGAGCAGGGACTCAGACGGTTGAGGGTCTGTAGCAGTATGTCCGGAGGCCCCAAACGCACGAGGAGCCTGTGTCCATCCGCAAACAGATAAACGGACATGTCTGTCCACACGGTGGATGGCCGCTCGCCATAGAAGGGACAGAGTGCAGACACCCCCTTTCCCTCGCTGGCATGGAAACGCCTGGGAAACGTGACGTTCCGTGAAGGGCCCCAGCACAAGGCCCACGTGGCACACCCCATTCACAGGAAGTGTCCAGAGAGGGCGCGTCCGTGAGACAGACCTCTTGCCGGTGGCTGCTGGGGCCTGGGAGGCGGGGGCCCCGGGAGCGACTGAGTATCGGGCGCGGTGTCTCCTTTGGGGAAGGAAAAGTTCCAGACGGAGAGGGAGGTGCCGGAGAGCGGTCTGTTCAAAAGCCGGACTTGAATGTCACACGAACGTGGATTGTCCCCACAGAATTGGGGTGGTCCGCGGAGGGCAGCTGTCGACCGGCCTGGACATTTCTGCCCAAGTCCCTGTGCGCTGGCTTGAGACCCTGGAATGGGACCCTGCCTGGAGCCCCTCACCAACCCCCCCAGCGTGGCTGCGGAACAGAAGTCCTCTGGGACTGGGCACGCTCGAGTGCAGGACAAGTGACTTCAGAGTCCTCACGCCAGTGGCAAACAGATCCGCTAAGAAGTAAGAAAATGTTTTCTTTCAAAAGAAACCAAAGTCTTGGGAAAAAAAAAAAAAAAATCCCGGGGCTAAGACTTGTTTAATGTGGCCACTTTCACAGAAGTGATGACTATGGTTCAAGTGGCCAACGGTTCCTGTCTCACAGACTCGCAGGTCCCTTTCCAAAATGCAGCAACAGAAGGGCCGCCATGGCTCCCTCTGCCAGGAAGACCCAACTCGTGAGGTTTGAAAGGGCCCCCCAGAAACCTTTCCGGCGACTGTGCAGAGCGTGAAGGCAAACCGGGGGGTCATTAACGTGCCGCCTCATGATCTGGGAGCAGTGAGTGCACGAGGCTCACACCCAGAATCCGGTGGGAAGCCCCCCTTCCCATGCACCTGGCAGGGGGGTGCCTCTGCCTCCCAGGACAATGAGGGTCTGCCAGGGCAGAAAATGGGGAGGACCCCCCTCCTCTGCGTATTCCTCTCAGGGCTCTTTTGGGCTCTTTTTTTCTTCCCCCTGTTTGAATACTTCGCAAAACTCCTCACCTACTGGAGGAAAACCAAGGCTTTAAGGGCATGTTTAATTTACCGGCCCAGCCAACAGTTTAGGAGAGAAAGGTGGTGTTTCCTGCTGATTAAAGGCAGGCCGTGCACGGCTGGCCTCCCACCCCCGGCGGGCATGGGGGTTAAGTGATTGCCTGAAGCCTCCCGGAGAAGCCAGGTCTCCATTCGCGGCCCCCACTGTTGGGGGGGGGCGTTCTTCCTTCATAAGTGGGGCGAGGAGACCTCATCAGTGTGCGGCAGGCATTGGAGAAAATGAGGTACGGCTAACAGCCCCAGGCCTGGAGAAAGCCCCCAGCTGCTCGGGGCCGCCCGAGCCTTCCGGGCAGACCCGCACACGTCCCCAGCTCCCACGGCCCCCAAGCCACTGCAGAGGTGGGATCGAAAGCACCGAGCTCCAGCCGGGAGCCCCTGTGCCCTGCGCGAGGCGGGCGTGGACGGGAAGTGGACACCAGCTCCCCCAGGCCCGCAGGACCGCCGGCACCCTCCCACAAGTCGGGGTGCAGAGCCAAGAACGGGAGCTTTTATGACTTTGGAAACAGATGCTGTGCCGTCGCATTGTTTACGTGTCGGAGAGCTGAAGTCCCTTGTTTGGGTTTTGCGGTAATTTCAGGCTAAGAGTTCATGACTGAGTCCATCTTCCCGAAAAATTCTTTTGGGAGACTTACTAAAAAATCATAAAAGCAGGGAGGAGAGGGGAGGGAGCTTGGAGCTGGTGAGCCCGCGGAGCCATCCCGAGCCGTGGTCACGGGGCACCTGCTGCAGGCAGGGGTCCCCACCAGGTCGCTGAGCTCTTGGGAATGTCATGCTGAAACCCCGTCCGGAAGCCGATCACAGGCCAGACATTCAGTCTCGGGAAACGGGTCAGAGAAGTGAAGATACCCAGCGGCTCCCTGGGTCTGGACCACACCAGCTGGGAGCCAGCCTGTCCTCTATCCCAACCTGCCCTGGGTCCCACCCCGAACCCTGAGTTTAGGGCTTGGTCTCTTCCAGCTCTAGTGGGAGCTGTGTTCCCCCTCCTGTCCTAATGGAATCTAAGAACCCCTGATCGGAAGCACCCCCCCATCTAAACATCAAAGCAGCAGCATGGATGTTGGTTTCTGGAGAGAGAGAAGGACGAGAGAGACGGCCCCAATCAGGACCGTATGCAGCCAGCCAGTCCCTCCCAGGCTGTCCCCTGCCTTGGTGGCAGAAGCAGCACCTGGGGGGACAGCGATCAGCCATGTGAAGACCACCAGCCCCAGAAGCCGCAGCTCCTCCTGCTCTTACGTGGGGTGGGTGGGGCGGGGAGGACGCTGGAGCCCTGCCCTGGGCTGGTGGGGGCAGAGGGACTTCCTCTGGGTCTGTGTGTGGTTGGCTCCAGTCCCTCCTGTCCTGTGTCCCCAGAAGGCCTGAAACCTGCGGGTACATCTGGCAGGGGCACTGCGCCGGGTGGGGGTCGGCAGGGCCGGGGTCCGGTGGGGGAGTGTGGGGGGCGGCTCTGTCAGGGAGCACGTCTGGCCTCCGTGTGGACACCCCTGAGAAGCAAAAGCCTCCGTGTACAGCTTGGGAGCCAAGGAACTGGGGCCACTTTGCCCTTCCTCCCTTGACCAGAGGGATGGTGCAAGGGGCCCTGTGCTGCCCCAAAAGAACCTCATGGGGGCATCCTGATGCCGGCCTGTGATGTCACTGTCACCTTGGGAATGGTGACACTGCCCATCTGCCTGGCGAGGGACAACGGAGAGCCCTGCTTGCACCCTGTCCAGGACTAGCTCTGCCCCAGGGCCTTGGGCCACTCTCCCTGGGCTCGCTGCCCTCCGGAAAGCCCCCTCTTTGCCTCTGGACCTGACATGGCCTGCCCCAGCCCACGGGCTGTGCTTTCACACCACCACCTGCCCCTGTGCCCGGGTCCCCAAGCCCCCAAGCTCCAGTTCCTCATGCCCAGAGAGCCACCGGCCCAGCCTCTACAGGCCCATCCCGCCGGGCTCTCCGGCTCCTCGGACATGGGGAGGCACACTGAGGGAGGGGGCTGCCGGCCAGCACCTCAGCCTCATCCAAGTGGGCACCAGTGGCTTCCGGCCACTTCTCTGAGCTTGCTCCTAGAAACCGTGGGGTCGATGGAGCCCCCGCGTCCCCACAGAGCCCTGCCCAGGGCGGCTCCGGGAGGAGGAAGTTGAGGGAGGACTCCTGAAGGGAGGACGGCGCATTGAGGGTGGCCCCGGGGCCCGACAAAGACGGGCGATCATGGGCGGGGGCTGCAGGGAGGCATCTCTGGGTCTGCGGCCCCCGCGACTCTGCCTCGTGGCCGTGGGGTGGGCTACACGGGCCTCCTTGTTTGCAGAGCTACATACACAGGCCTGCACCTGGGGGTGTCGCCGAGTCAGTACCCCAACCTGTGTCCCTGTCGGGGTATCGGCTGCCGTGCCTGGAGCCACAGGGCACAGGGCTCCCTGCCGCTCTCTGCGTTTGTTCTTACGAGTACTGTGAGTCCACAGCGACCGCGGTTAGTCTACACGAAGGGGCACCTCCTTTGAAAAACACCCGTTCTTTATCCCGCCCGAGTGCACGGTGACAGATCCTTTGGCTCTGGCAGTTTCCGCGAGAACACGTTTAATTACTCTCTTCTGTCTCCCCGGGGTGGGGGGATTTAAAATCACAGAACCAACCTCTGAGGCTAACAACCAGTGTCCCAAGTAAACTCGGGAAACACCAGGAACCTCACGCTCATGAGGGCACAAACAGGCCTGGTGGCAGCTCGTGTCCCAAACCACGGGGAGGGTCCCCGAGACGAGCAGGCCGAGAGCAGGGAGGTGGTGTGGACCGCGGGTCTCCCGCTTGCCTTTAACTCTCTGGGCTTCGGAAGAACGCAGAAAATGTGGTGCGATCGCCCGGGACCGGAGAGCCCCGTTACTCACACTCGGTGCGGACGGCGGTGCCATGAGGGGCTGGGATGGGGAGGCCCACGAGGTGCCCAGCACCTGGCCCTGCGAGTGAGACCCGGAAAGCTGCCCCTTCTCCCCTTGCGGTCCAGCACCCTTTGTACTAATGCCCCCAACAAACTCTTGGGGGCAGACCCCCCTGGGAGCCCATGCCCGACAGGACGTCCGCCCCCCTGCTCCCTGGGGTAGAGATGGACGCGGTTCCACGTGTGTCTCAGAAGACGGGGCCTTATCAGAATGCAGTGCCACGGTGATTTGGAAATGTTAATTCTTACAAACCCATGTGAACCCGCTGTTCCCGACCAGGTCAGGGGTATGGACCCCACTTCAGGAGGTCCCCAGGGGGTGGCAGTTGGGTGGTGAGTGGGGGCTGAAGGCGGTTCCTGGAGCCACCCCCAATCTGAGCGCTCCTGGGAGGCTTCCAGTTGGACCCCTTGGACCCTGAGATTCCTACAGAAGTGCCCCATGGCCTCTCTGGAGGGCCCCAAGGGTAGACCCACACCCAGTGGCCTGGACGGGGGCATGGGCAGAGCTTGGGGTATGTAAAAGGAACCACTGCCCGAACCTGATGTCAGCACCCTGAAGGTGGGCCTGCTCGGCGACCCCGCGGGCCCCGTCAGCAGGGGACGAGGGACACCCTCCACCATGGGTACCACTTTCTCGACATGAAGTGGCCTGCTTTACAGATGGGGACAGGCACACGAAGGTGAGGCCAGCCAGAGCCCATGCCTGAACTGCTCCTACACCCACCCCAGCTCTGCCTGGGGGGCACTGGGGCTATGGGACACCCCATGGCCACCAGAGCAGAAACCCCGGGAACAGAACGTGCGTGCAGGGAACTACCTGGTTACTTTCAAAGCCGGGCCTGCCTGGCGGAGGGTCTCCGACCAGGCCAGCCTTGGCTGGGCCTCGCCCCAAGTCACAGGCACAGAGCTCCTGTCCCCTGAAGGTGCACACCTTCCTTTCCTCCAGGAAGAAGAAACCAGGTTCCCTCAGAAACAAAACTGTTGGGCGACCTGGGGTCGAATAGAAGCTCATCCCTGTCTGGTTTTCTTTTCTGTTTCACTGCATCTCACCCCCATCGTCCGGGGTCAGAGACAGAAGTGGACGTCCTGTCCTTTGAAGAGGGGAAAATGCCCCAAGGAGGGTCTGATGGGACAACAGGCCGGCTGGCGGCCCAGGTGGGTCCAGCCTCAGGGGACCAGCAGCTCCACCCACGGACCACCCCCGCCCCCGGCCATCACCTGGGGGTCTGTAGGTCAAAAGCAAAGTGTCCTCCACTGACTTGATGATGATCCTCCGGTGGGCAACCCTGCCCCAGTTGGGGAGGAGAGATCACGGGGAGAGAGGGGAGAGGTTGCCACGACCCCCGGGAGCAGAGCGCCTGAGGACCGCACCTCATGTGCTGACCTCCTCTGACGGCCTGGGTGGCCTTCAGCAAACCCCATCCAGGCCCTGCAGATCTGGGGTGGATGGGACTGCCCAGCCTCACCCGGGGCCCACCACTTCCTGGCTGCCGCCCGGGGCCCACCCTGCACTCTGCAGCCGGCCCACGGAGCCCACGGAGCCCACGGAGCCCACAAAGGGAAGTATCCCGGTCACCCCACAGAGGCCCCGTCACGTGCTTGGCCCTCAGAGCCAGTGGGACAGCCTCCTGTGCTCATCCTCAGGGGAGGGCCCCCCACGGCCTGGCCGGGGCAGCCCCTCGCTCCTAAGCAGGCCCCCAGGCCGAGGTACATGACAGGACAAACATGCCCCCCCCGGCCCCAGCGGGAGACCACGACACTCGAGGTGAGACGTGGCCTGGACCCGGCCTGCTCCCCGCAGCCCCGGGCCACCCAGATGTCTCCTCCAGAACACATCTGGGGCTGCACGTGGGGACAGATGTCCTCCCTGGCTGGACGCACCAACTGGGTCTGGGCACTCTCGAACACTAGCGGGTCCCCGCAGGGTACGGCAGAGGGCCCTCGTCCGGGAGCGCCGCCCCAGCAAGTCTGGACCCAGACACTCGCCGCTGTCCGCTCAGAGGGGCAGTGGCCCCTCATGGCCGGACGGACCGGGCCTCCCGGCAAAGCCACGCGACCCTCGGTCTGACGGTGCCAGACACGAGGACATGGCAGGGCCAGGGCTGAGGGGACACGTGACTGACACGAACCAGATCAACACTGAACTGCAGGGAACTGAAACCAGCCGAAGCCCTCGGGCCTGGTCTGAAGAAGCCGGGCTATTTGGGGGGCAAGGGCAGGCCTGGAATGAGGGGGGCGAGGGCGCCTACGGCTTGGGCGAGGGTGGCTGAGCCCCCACGTGCTGACACGAGAGGAATGTACACGTGGGCAAAGGGGGGGTCATAGCTCCTTAAAACCTCCAGAAAGTTTCTGGAAATCCAGACCAGTGTCCATCCACGTGGCCCTGACTCACTCACCCCTGACCCGCTCCCACAGCCCGCAAACTCGCCATGTGGGTTCGGGAGGTACTGGCACACCTGGTAACCTGAGGGATACGGTGCCCTTGGAGACACGCAGGGGAGAAGGGGCCGTCGATGGAGCTCCCGCGTCCCCGCACAGCCCCATCCGGGGAGGCTCCGGGAGGCACAGGCCGCCGCAGGTGGGCTTCTCGAAGCGCCGTCCTCTGGGCTCTGTGGCCAGTACCTGGTTCGCCCCACCCAGCCCCCACCTTGGGATGGGGGCCGGTTTCTCTCTTGTCCTTCAGGGCTGCCCCCCTCGCCCCACACGAAGCAGCCTGCCTCGTCTGGCATTCCAGGGCCGGGACGACCGTCCCATGGCTCTGGGGCACTCTGGGCCTGGCCCTCCCGCCGAGCTGCACAGCTCACCCGAGACTTTCCGGAGGACTAAGGTGAGGCCTCAGTTCCCATCTTCTCCGACCGAGTGGGGAGGAGTACTGTGCACTGGGCCCTTCAGAGACCCCAGAAACTCCCCCAGGTCAGGTCGCCCGCCATCCTGCCCGCTGCTTGGGGAGGTGCTTGGGGAGGGATGGAGAGATGCGTACTCGGTCAGGCTGGTTCACAGGAGCTCGAGGGGGAAAGGGTAAGATGGGACGATTTCCTGCTAGCAGGTTTGTCTCTGGGGAGGGCAGCCACCTGGGGAGACGTCCCTCCTCTGCCGAAGGGCATCGGGACTGCACACCCACTTCCGGAAACGGTTGCTGGAAAGGGAGCGGGACCCGGGGGTCTGTCTGGCCAGCCTTGTGGGCTGTCCCTGCAGCTCTGGCCGCGGCGTTAGGAGGACAGCAAAGCCGCCTCCGCCCTGGGCCACCTCCCGTCCAGGCCTCCGGCCGCCACTGCTTCGGGCCCGTGGCTCATTGGCATTCCCCTCCCCGCACGGCCGCCAAGCCAGAGCAGGAGCGCGGCTGCTGTTGCCGCGGCAGATTAATAGCCGGGAGAAAAGACGTTTCTGCAAACACGCTAAATATTAATAATAATCAATTGTCATTTATTTTCTCAAACCCACACCCGGGACCTCGCCCACAGGGACCGGAGGGCGGCGAGCCCAGCTGCAGGGCAGATGGCGGAATTGTCACTAGGTACCCCTGAAAGCCGGGATGGCGCCAGGATCACCACCCTCCGCAAGCCGCGTCTGCACGGGAACCTCCCCACAAAGCTGGGGCTTCCTCCCCTGTCTCCCCATCCAGAGGCATGGTGACCTCCTGACCTGGCCCCCTTCTCCCAGGCTCCACTTTCATCTCAAACACTGAGCGAGCCGGAGAAGGCCCACGGGGCCTCTTGGCACTGAGGTCAGAACCGCCCAGCGGCTGGTCCAGCACCCACGGTGGCCAGCCCAGGCCGGCTGACTCTGGCTGGAGTAGTCCCCACTGCCTCCCACATCTCACCCAGGACGTCACAAGGATGGGGCAGCTCTTGACTGTGTGAATTGACATGGGCCTCCCCGAAGATATGTTTTGTCCTAACCCGGGCCCATGAAAGGCGCCTCATCTGGAGATGCGGTCTGTGACATCAGGGGGGCTCTCGTCCAACGTGACTGGTGTCCTTAAAGAAGAGACACTGGGTGACACATGGAGGAGGCGGCCGTGGGCCCACAGAGGCCCCTAGTATATGGTACTCTTTACAACTGTCCCGGAGAGTGACCTGGAGGCCACCATCCTCCCTCTCAGGTCCCCTGCATCCTCCTGCTGCCACCGCTCCATGAAAAGGCTATAGCCTGCCCGTGCCATAGGTGAAGACATCGACGCTCCGGGGGACACAGGGCCCAGTGGAGCCCCTTTGCCGGGGATGGGGCTTGAGCCACAGCCCAGGACATCCCGTGAGTGGGTCTCCGAGCTGCGGCCCAGCTCAGACCCTCTTTCCCAGGGGCTGGTCTGTGGCTTCCAGAGGGCCTCGTGGATCCGGAAGGGGAGCAAAAGGGGTCCTCCTGCCTCACTGCCCCACCACGCATGTGAACAGACAGGGCCCTGCACCTGCTTCGCCCACCGCCCCACCTGCCACCTCCTGGGCCCTGGTTACCCCGGCCTGGGCGCCCAGGGCCTGTCCGCCCTTTGGAACACCGGGAGCCTGCCTCCCGCCACACCCCTCCCTGGACCCCAAGCCCCGGGTCCATCCGGTGGAGCTGACACGGGGCCACGGGGGCTCTGCCTGCAGCATAGACCACCTGGCCCCGGCTGGAGGCGAGCGCGTTATTCTAAGACGATTATTAATCCGTGCAATGCTCCAGGGACGGCGCTGCTCCCGGTTCGAGCCCCCACCCCTATTTCCTCACTGCCTCCGTCGCCCCGGGCAGCCGCTGAATGGCTCGCGACGCTGCTGTAATTTCTATCAAGGCTCATTGCTGGTACGAAGCCTCTTTGTTTCAGAGAGATGTGATTTGGCCTTTTTTCTTCCTCTCCTTTATTCCTTGGTTAATACACCACTTCCCCAAGCCCTGGGGGCAGCGAGGTAGCCCACGGATTGCTCAAATCTGTCTGTTTTTCTTCTAAATCACAGCCAGCTCTCCCAGGCCCCCGGCGCTAAGCACCGTGTGAGCCAGCGGCCGAGCAGGGCCGTTCCCCCAAACCCTCATGTCCGCATTGCTTATGCCCCTGGGGGGGGGGCGCAGCCCAAAGACCCCCTCAGAAACCAAGGGAGGTTGGCCCCAGATGTGGACTCCCTGGGTCACCTGACATCTGGCCACGGCAGAGCGTGCTTTCTAAAAATCGTGGTAAAAGACACAGAACATCGTAACCATTTTAAGTGCACAGTTCAGGGGCGTAAATACGTCCACGTCGTTATACAACCGTCTCTCCCACCGTTTCTAGAATTTTTCCATCTGCCCAACCCAACCGAGACTCTGTCCCCACAAAACACTCACTAACCCCCACCCAGCCGCCCACCTTCTCCTTTCTGTCCCCGAATGGGACTTCTGTAGGGCCCTCCAGTAAGGAGAGTCCTGTAGGGTTTTCCCTCTGCTTCTGGCGTGTTTCACTGAACGTTGTCAGGTCCCTGCACTGGAGCAGGCGCCAACGTCCCCTCCTTCAGGAGGCTGAGGACGGACCGTGTGTGTACATCGTGCCGTGTGCTGCTGGACACCTGGGCTGCGCCCCCCTCAGCTCCCGGGGGTAACGCTGCTGTGAATGTGGGCGTTCTAGTCTCTGAGACCACAAGGCGCGTTCGGCACCAGCAAAACCCCCACGGCCTCTTCCACCAAAGGGACCGTAGTCCCACCGACAGCCCCCCAGCCCGGGCCGGCGCGCTCTCCCTCCTCGCCCCAGCTGGTTCCCCAGCCCTGGATACACGCAGGCCCTTCTGTGTGCCCACGGAGGCTGTCTGGACTTGGTCCCTCTCTGAGCAAGAGGGGTGCACCCACCCTGTCGGGGTTCCCAGACAATGACGCGGCCACGCAGCGAACAAGGCAGCACTGAACACTGGCATGACGCACGGCGCCCCGCGGCCCCCTCCTCAGCGAGCACCCTGCTAGGCTGGGCTCTGGGTGGCTGTGCTGGAGGCAGGACCCCGAGGCTCAGCTGAGGTGAGGCCCAGGCTGAGGGCACTGCGGAGTCCTGGACCCCCAGACGGAGGAAGCAGAGGAACCCGGGCCCGGGTCAGCCCGGGATTCCCAATGCTCCCAAACACTCGGGATCTCGCAGGCCCAGAAGACTTAGCAGGGAGCCGAGGGGACAGGCCAAGCTGGGGACGGCTGACCTGCTGGCGGGAGGGAGCCCCCGTGAGCAGGGTTTGGGGATACGCAGCTGAGTTCCCCGTGGGGGGGTCTGAGGGCCGGTCCCGGAAGCCACCCCTGCAGGGGACGCCCCACGGACACGCCACAGGCAGAGGACACGTTCTGCCCCTTCTGGTCTCTACTCTGCTCTCCCTCCCTGCGCGGGCACCACTGAGGAGGAGGAACGGGTTAACGCAGAGCAAACCGCCCGGCAACCAGCACTGAACTATTTATAGACGCATTTATCTCTCCAGTTCCTACCAACTGGGCCTGTGGCTGCCATTCACAGGCCCATGAGAGTCACGCCACAACTCAGCAAATGCTGCCCAGGAAGAAAAATCACAAGAGGAAGAAAATGCTCCGGCACCTGTCCCTGCACCCCGGAGGCCACAGAGGTGCGGGCGGGTGGGCCTGCTTGCGGGCACCGACAGCCACAGCTTTGGGAGGCTGAGCGCCGTCCTGCCGGGCCTCCAGGCCAGCAGCGCGGGTCCACACCCCAGCCGTGGCCGCTCAGAACGACAAGTGCTGCTGCGCCCGGCAGCAGCGGCCCCGCCCCGGCCACTCACCCCAGCCCTTGAGATGTGTGGTCAGTGGCGTCGCACTGCAAGCGGTGGGCATGGGTCTGCCGGGCTCCTTCCCCTCCCTCGAGGGACCCTCGGCTCCCTGGGCCACCCTGATCCCCAGCAAAAGCTGGGGTGAGGGAGGCACAGCCTGGGACCCTCAGAGGCAGGTCCCCCGGTTTGGGAAGACAGAGCCACCTGTGGCCTCACGGGGCCAGGGGACCCCACGCTCCACGCCGGAAAGCCAGGGGCAGCCTCACCCCCCGCGGACGCGAGGGAGCCCCTCACCGGCCCCTGCCCCAGAGCAGCCCCCAGCTTTGGCCACTGGTGGCCGACACCCAGCCTGGCCCTCGGGCTGCATTTTGCCCTAATAAAGACATTTCTAGCTTTAACCGTCAAATAAAGTGCCGCGTTCCACTGAGCCGGGCATGGCTCACCCGGTCTGCAGCTTCATTTGGCAGTCCAGTGGTGAGGAAAAAAAAGAAAGAAAGAAAAAAAATTCATTAATTTTTATTAACAGGGAGAGCCATTTGCTCCCTGTGACAATATTTGACTTGTCGAAATGATTTTCACCTCTGCCACGAGGTGGGCGCTCCCCACATACATCACCCGATTACTCGGAGCGCGCGGGCCGCAGTCATTAGGCAGTGAATTAACGACAGCCCCCAGACTATTAATCACCTTGACAAAGGCGTTAGCTCGCTGCTGACCCGAGCGTGGCCAGCCTGGGACCGGGAGCCAGAGGAGAGGCCCGCTGCTCCGAGAGGCGCCGGCGGCTGGAGCCGACGCCGGTCCCTTCCCTTCCTTCCCCCCCAGACCCGACGCCAGCCAGAGGGCACCGAGAGCTGGCGCGGCCGCACGGGGGCTTCCAGGGCTGGGCGCGGTGGGCACAGTGTGCCCTGACGCACGCTTTCCCACTCGTCGGTTCGTTGTCACTCTCCCGGCCCAGGTGGTAACCAGCAGCCACAGGCCAGCCAGGAAGGAGCCGCCAACGACCTTACCAATGACCCCAGGAGCAAGGCCCAATGTCACCCCTGCAGCACGGATCAGGAAACTGAGGCACAGACAGGCCCCGGCCTGCCCAAGGTGGTCCTGGAATCCGGTCTACCAGGCCCCTGCTCCGGGCTCTGAGCCCCCAGGAAACGTCTCCTGGGCCCGACATGCCCCAGGGAGCCGCTGGCGCTTCAGCTCTGGTGAAGTAAACGGGGCGTTTGCTTTGGCTCCTGACTGGCTTCACGGGAGTGTTTCCAGCCGCACGTGCGCGGAACACAAGGCCTGCGTGGGCAGCTCTGAGAGTCTGAAGTCACGAAGCCCCGCTTCTCCCGAGGCCCCAGATCTGTGGGTTTTGTTGAGAGGGCGAGGGGGGAATCCACACACGGAGCCGGAGACAGGCCCGGCGTGCAGCGTGGGGACGCCCGAGGACGCGGTGGTCGCAGCCACTGTGGGGGCTTGGGCGCTACAGGCCACCGGGGTCTCCATCTCTCTGAAACAGCTCATGGGTTTTGGCCCGAGAGCCCTGGGCAGCCCCCTCACAGTCCTGCAGGCTGTCCCATCGCCGGTCCTGGAACCTGGGGGCTCCGTCCCCAAGAGGGCTTCCCGGCACAGCTTTTCCATGGACAGGAGCCATGGGGCCCCACCAGGTCCTTGTGAGGACCAGTGACGGGACGTCCGCAGAAGGGCAGGGCTGGCCGCAGGTGCCCCCCGGGGTCCCCACCGTGCCCTGACACCACCATCAGCACGTCAGCATATTAATCCAATTAATTGTCTCTACATTTTCAACCAATTTCATCCCATTAACCCGGCCTTGGGATCTGCATCTCAGCCTGTCTAACCAGAGCCTGGAAGCGCGTGGGGCTTGGTGGGGGGGGGCTCCACACCCATTCATCTTCTCTCTCCCGTCTCATCGTCTATGCCTCAGCAGATCTCCTCACTTCCTCATTAGCAATTAATTTACAAGTCTCCCCGATCCTCCCACCTGTTCCTGCTCCGTGGCCAACACAGGACTGGAAATGGCCACTTGTGAGGCTGGTGCCGCGGCCCATGGCGGGTGGGCAGGGTTGCGGGGGGAGGGCAGAGGCAGGTCCCCCTCCCTGCGTCCATCACAGTGGGGAGCCTGTCCTTCCAGCTGTCCATGAGCATTCACGTGTCCCTGGTGACACACAGGGAGCCCACCTCCTTCTGCCTGCAGCTAGGGCCTGTCCCGAACCCTGCTCCCTCACACCGGCCTCCGGCCCAGATCCGCGGCCCGGGCACTGAGTGCCCAGAGACCCGGGAGAACCCGCGCTCTACGGACTTCCCGTCGGCAGGCTGGCATCGGATGGGGTCAGTTTTAGAAAACCCTCTCGCATCACAGCTTCTCAGGCCAAATGCGGCCCAAGGTCAGAGCCTCACCCTGGCTCTCAGAGACGGCCTTCACCTCTTCCTTCCTTTCTCCGATGACACCCACGAGCACCACCTTCTCAAGCTGGTATCGCCGCACGGATGGGCCCTCACTGGCTGTCCGCAGCTTGCGCCGAGTCTCTAGGTTCCGACGGGGGAGGCAGGAGAGGGGCAGGACTGAGCGGTGGTTTACAGGACATCTTTCAACCTTGCTTGACGATGTCCAGCTGTGTGTTCCCAGGCAAGCATCTTGAGGTCTCTGGGCCTTCTGGCGGTCTTCCCACAGCAGGGGGACAAGGGCGCCTGCTTTGTAGGGCTGCTGGGAGCTAACACAGACGTGGGCTTCTAAGCACCCTGGGCTCATAGTTGGCACCCAAAATGTGTGGCCTGGTAACTGTCCCACATCACAGCTGAGACCTGAGGTCTCACACAGAGGCCAAGCACGCGGCCCGCGCTGCCCCTCCCATGGGCACCCCCTCCGGCCGACCGCCAAGAGGCTCTGTCCAGGGCCTGGTGTGAGCGGAGCCGCTAGGTCCTCACCGCGCACCAGGGGCTTCTCTCCAAGAGCGCTTTCTCACTTCGGGAGAAGGCCATGGGCCGTCCGTGTAACGCTGTCGGAGGGCTGTACCCCACAAAGTCCCCCATTTACCAAGAGCCCCAACTCACGAGAAGCTTACGAGGGAAGTCAGGTGCCTGGCAACCCACTGGGCCGGGCCTGCCAGGGGCCTGGGGGGGCGCAGCCTCCTCTTCAGAGGCGTCCAGGGCGGTCCTGCACAAGGCTGGCACGCTTGCCACAGTCAGACACCTGGCCCGGGGCAGCCGGCGTGGCGCACGCTGCATGGTGTCTGCCACGGACCACGCTGGGAGAGCCGGCCGCCCGGCTTCCTCGCGGAGTTCTCTGGGAGCTGTTTCTTGTTACTTACTTGAATCAATTTGATTTTCTCTGCTTAAGTGGAAGGCTATGGGAAAGCTGGGCTTGGAAATCCATGATTTCCTGGCAGTTAATGAATTTCAGCCAAACGGAAAGCAAGGTGACGTTCTACTGTAGCCCTCAGACCAGACGCAGGAAGGGCCAGGGGCTACGGGGGCTCTGCCCTGACGTCCCGACACCCCCTTCCATGCCCACAAAAGCCCCTCTCTGAGGCCCTTCTCCACTTGCGTTTTGCTAAGCATTCAGTAATGTGGGTGGTGCAGCCACAAGAAAGGAGGCTGTATCCTCGTCCCTGAGCTCCGGTGAACCCCTATTCCTGTGTCCAGGTGGGCCCCCATCCCTGAGCCTAGGGAAAACCCCATCCCTGAACCTGGGTGGGAGCTCACACTGGGAGACTGTGACCTGTGACAGCAGTCCCCTAGGGGAAAGTCTAGCTAGAGGACAGCCCTGGAGCTCCTGCCATCAACTGCGCAGGCCTGGAGCCCCGTCTGAGCAATTCCTCCTGCGCTGGGCCACTAGGCACAGAGGCACAAACCCTCCCCATGATATCCCAGACACAAGGGCCAACTGAGCGATCAAAGACATCTGAACTGGGGGTGGTGAGAAGGCTCTGGGAGGCAGGAGCCCCACCCTGAATGGCTGAGGCCCGGGCAAGGGCTCCAAAGCACTAGGGGGTGGGGGATGGGGTGCACCAGGCTCCCGACGCAGCGGCGGACCAGGCGTTCATCAGGGGCAGCCCCTCCCCACACAGCCTGTTTCCCGGGGGCCCCAAACAGCCCCACCCTGCAGCCACCTCCCCAGTGTCTCATCCCATCAGTGCGGCAAGGCCTGTTGGCACCTGCGACCCCGCTGAGATCTCATTTTGGAGCAGGTGACCTCAATCACCCATGTCCCCTGAGGCCACCGGCTGCCGTGGGCACTTAGGTACTAATTCCTCACGCTTCTGCTCCGGCCCTCCTGGACACGCACAGCCCGGGACACGGCCAAGTTTGCCGTCCAGTCAGCACATTGCTGGCGGGAGGGACCACGCGGCGGCTCGGGGAGGGGGTGGGCTCTGCACAAGGCCCCGGGCCGACCGCGTGTGAGCAAACGGCTCCGGGAGGCTGTTGTCCGAGCTCGCCGCTGACACTGATCATGTTTCTAGAAATTAGAAACAAGGAAGCAAAATGCTTCTGTTCAAGAACTTTGCCTTCTCGAATTGCCTATCACACCGTCTGCCAACCCAGGACAACCTAAAATTATTGCAAATCACTTTCCAAACCTTAGAAAACCACGGGAAGAGCGTGATCTCCTGCGTGCACCACACGGTCCCCTCAAGCTGGGGGCCGACAGTCTGAGGGGCAAGGAACTCACAGGGCAGAGGCCTCTAGGGTCAGTGGCAGACACGGGTCTTGGGGTGGGGGGACCAGTGTCACAAGCACAGATGATCTGCGTCCCACGACTGTTTTGAGGGCATGCCCAGGCCGGCCAGACAGAGAGGGAGCCTGTGCCTGCACCCTGGGTTAGCAAGAGCCAGGACGGGGCAGCCAGAAGCCCTCCCAGGGCCCCTTGGAAAGACAGTGTCGTGTGGCATGAAATGAGCAAATATTCATTGTTGTGGGTTGAACTGCGTCTCCTCAAATTCATGTGTTGGGGTCCTGAGCCCCAGAATGTGGCCTTATTTGGAAATAAGTCATTGTGGAGGTCACCAGGTGAGATGAGGTCTTTAAGGTGGGTCTCGATTCCACGTGACCTGTGTCCTCGTGATGGGGGAGACCCGGACACAGACGCACACGGGTGGAGGCGGCGTGAGGACGAGGCGGGGTACCAGCAGACCCGCAGGGGCCGTGGGGAGGGTCTGGGGCAATGCTGCCCCAGCGTCCGCAGGAAGCAGCCTGCCCACGGACAGGCTGACCTCAGAACACTGGCCTCAGGCACAGAGAGAGATCACACCCCTGCTGGGGAAGCCATGGCCTCTGGCACCATGTTATGACGGTGCAGGGAGGCCACGTCCGCTCTTAACGGCATCAACAGACTTTGCAGTTCCATGGAGTGCCCACGATGCACAGACAGTCCAAGGAGCTCATTCCCACCCTCGGTCGGACGCTCGGTTTGTACGTGACTCAGAACAACATCACTGGGGTCTTCCCCCACGCCCTGCTCCTAAAGCCTTCTGGAAGCTGTGGTCTTGAACTGCAGCCGCACTGACCCTTGACCTCGGGCCTCCTGCTGCTGGGGCATCAGAGGCCGTAAAATTGGGACCATCTAGTCCCTATGTCGTCCAAGACTCTGAAGGTTCAAGACAAGGGAGCTCAGACCTGCACCAGACACCCCCGGTGTATCCCATGTCCCCGCCTTCCTCCCCGGCCCGCGGTCTGGTCTTCCCCGCCCTTCAGGAAGCAGTGTCTCCACGTCGGACCCGCATCTCCCCTCCACCCCCGTCAATCCCCAATTATTCACTTGCAGGGGCAGGGTCATTTCTGTCCCAACAAAACCAGGCTAAACGGGTGATTAATGAAGGTGTGCGGAGGACGACCCCTGAGAGGGAGAGACCTGGGCGCGGCAGATCTGGGAGGAGCTTAGGTAATCTTTGCTTCCTGGGGATAAGCTGTTCCATGTTAAAAAGATAAGCCAGCAAATCCAGAAAGACAGAAGCGATGAGGTTGCCGGGGGCGGGAGGGAGGGAACCGAGGCTCGGTGCCGAATGGAGATGGAGTTTTTGTTGGAGAGGATGAAAAAGTCTGGGGTAGAGGCTGGCGACGGCCGAGCCGTATGCGCACCCATCTCTGATTCCGCAGTCCCAGTTCCGACTGGGTAAAGGTCACCAGCTCTACCACAGACGGGGCGGGCAGGCGGCTCTCGGAGAGATGGTTCTCCCGGCTGCCTCTGCCGCCCTGCTCACGGGCATCTCCTTCGGAAGAAATACCATTTCTTCTCGGACACGTGTGGCCCCCTCTTCCAGACCCAGCTACCCTCGTGGGCGGCCGCGACGCCAGCACTGCGTGGGTCTGTGCGGGCCGGGGCCGGGCTGCCACGTGGGAGCGTGGGGACTGGGGGCCCCGGCCGGTGGGGGGAGTGCAGAGCAGCTCCAACGCCCCCGAGGAAATCTGCCCTCCCGAGACGCTCGGGGACAAGGTACCCTGTCACTGTGTCCCCCGCGAGCGCGGGGACCCGGCCGTGTCACGCGGAACACAGAGGGCAGGGCCCAGGAAGTGATTTTCAAGCTAATTGTTCCAATTTCTTTTGTTCGCCATCTTCGGGGGAGCCTGGGAGACCTGCCCGTGCTGCCTCCAGTACGAAACCGCAGGGACGGCGGAGCACGGGGTTTCGCCCCTGGAGCCGCCTCCCCACGGCCCTCGCCTCACCCTTCCGCGGGGCGAGCTGGTGGCGTTCCTGCGCCAGCGAAATCCCCGCACAGATGTCTGACGCCTCAACACGGCGGATTTGACAGTCCCTCTGTGCGGGCGGGCTGGGGTTGGGGGCCATCTTTCCTGACCGGCTCCTCTGGCAGCCGGGCGAGCAGGGGACACTTAATTGTGGAGCCCGTTTGCTGGCAGAAAGCCCTGCCTCGTCCAGCGGGCAGCCAGCATGATAATGAGACAGTTTCTATGGAAATGAGCTTACAACTATTCATTTTCTCCCCATTCCCGACCCATCCACAAAGAGGTTTTCCAAAATGACCCCCATTTTCCTTCCCCCAACATGTCCTCACGCCACTGCCCGACCCGCTAATCAGCCCGAGGAGAAAGGAGGGAGGAAATGCTGTCCTTTGACAAGATGTGGGAAAGCACCTCGTTGTACTTGGTGTGGCTGTGACCGGCAAACAAAGAACCCTCCCCAGCTCCAGGGGCCAAGTTTCCAACAAACTTCTCCCTGACCGCTTTCCAGTGCCGCGCCGCGTGTTTCCCGGGGAGGTCTGAGGCCGTCCTCGGCCATCTTTCAAGAAACTTGGAAAACCGTCTTTTTCTTCTGGGACATTGCTGGCGGGCCTCCCCACCCGCGGGCCCCCCTCACCTGTCGGCAGCTCCCTGGGACCTCCTGTCTTTCGTGGGACAGAGAAGCACCGGGAGGCAGGAGGGTGCCCCCTCCTGATCGTCCGTGATGGGGAGAAGCGTCCGCAAGCCAGTCTCACTGCATTTTTCTTGTCTCCCGTTAGCATCTCGGCACACTAGAGGGACAACATCATCGTGGGGACAGGGAGAAAGGAAAGAAGGAAGCCACAGACCCACGGGGGCATTGTGGCTGAGAGGCAGCACAGGGGCTCGGACCTGGGCTGGGCCTCCTCGTGGCCGTGTGGCCTCAGGCAGGGCACTTGACGTCTCTGAGCCTCCACTACCCCACCCAGAGGTGCTGTGAGGGAAATGACCAGGACCGTTCCTGCCGGGCTCCTAGCGAGGCGTCTGCAGCAACTGTCTTGTCGTTCTCAGCATGGGTAGGGCTCTGGGACCCTGGCTGAGAGGGGCAGTCTGACCCAGGGGACGCACGGGAGGGGGGACCCTATTTGCTTTATGGGCCTGGGAAGGCTCTTTGTCCCAGAGACCCCTCCTGGCCCCAGGGTCCTTGCCCCTTCCTGCTCTCTGTGACGCCAAGCAGGCCCTAGGAGCAGGTAATTTGCAGGTGGGCCGCACCGGGGGGCCCAGACCTCAAATCCCCTCGGTCACTCTGCACCTTCCCAGCCCACCCAGCCAGCCAAGAGCAGGGCCTGCGTCTCATCACAGGGTCTCCAGGGTGGGTCCCTATAGGTCCCCCAGCTCCGTGGGCTGTGCTGAGACCCCCGGCTGCAGGGCTCCCCAATGCCCAACGCTCGGCTGCCGCGGCCAGCACCCTCCGAGCATCCCACACGTGGCCGAGTGTGTGAGCGCTCCAGGCCGGGGAGGGCCGAGCTAGGACGCCGTCAGAGACGCGGAGGGTGGACTTGCAGTATATGCCACATTTGAAAGCCTCTCACCTGCCTGCTCGTCGTGGGCTGGGACCCCGTTCCTGTAGACCCACGTCTAACATCCCACACTTCGTAAATAAAGATATTTAACAGACGCTTAAGCTCAGACTTCTCCCCTCTCCCCCAACAAAAGCATCTCGTGCCCGTTACAATCAGACTGTGAAGTCCCAGCTTCCTCCAGGCCTCAGGAGAGGGGAAGGCGCCTTCTTAGCGTGTAAAGAAAATACCGGTTTTAAATTTTAACCGACTCAGCAAAAACCCCGAAACATCAGTGGCTTAGGTACAGGTTTAAAAAAACATGTTTTTTTTTTTTTAAATGAATGCCTCCCATTTAAATAATCACAGGACGTTGTTGACAGAAAACAAGTTTTAAAGTCCAGTTCCCGTGTCTGGAAAGGAAGCCCCATGAGGACAAGCCCCGCGCGTTCCTTCTGCACCATCAGGGCACCTCCCGGGATGTGGCCGAGCGCGCTCATGGGGCCGCGTGACACAGGAATGTTCCCTCTGCCGGGATCTGGGGACCCTGCCTGGCAAACAACCAAGTGTAGGCGGCAGAGTCTGGGAGAGCCGTCACGTCCCATCAGGTGCGGCGCACAGGAGGTAACGGACGGGCAGAATGACGGAATTTCCAGTTCACATGATTAGAGACACGTGTCAGTGCATGAAAGGTAAACACGGGGGACCGAAAACATAACAGTTGTTATCTCTGGATGATGGGGCGTGAGATTTTAATGTAAAAATGGGGTTTCCGTACTTTCCAGGGTTAGCCAGCGTTGTCTGTATGACCGGACACTTCTTATAAAATGTGCTGTCATTTACGTGGGGAGTTTAGGTGGGAAAGGCGTCCTGGACGTTGAGGCTGATGGGCCCAACCCTGGCGGGCCGACCTGGGGACCCTGGGGCGTCCGGCGGCATCGCCGTCTCCGTGGCCGCCTCGTCCAGCGGCCAGATCGGAGCCACGTGCACACGGCCAGACCTAACACAGGAGTTGACGCCCCTGCCCTGCTCCCAGCGCAGTCCAGTCCCCCCCACTTCTCGGGAGACGTGCGTTCAGGCCATGGTCCCTGTCCATGGCTCCTGCCACAAGCCACTCCTTCCCTGCAGTCCACCATCTTCCCCCCGCAGTGCAGGGTCTTTCCTGAGAGGTGACCCCTCCCCGCGAGCGACCGGTTCCAGCAGACTCTGGTTTTGATGCGGCGTGGGGCTACCAGCTGAGGTACAGTGAAGACGACAGAGCAAAGCCAGCGCGGTAACTGGATAAAACACACCGTTCGGGGAGGTCCTGCCACTAAAGGAGGACGTGGCAGCTATCAGAATTCTAGTTTAACGGGGTGCCCTGGCTCCCACCTGCGGGTCCCCTGGATCCCACCTGCAGCCTCCCCGGGGCTCTGAACCTTCGCTGGGTCTCCAAGCGCCAGAGCCCAGGGACCTCCCTTTTGCCCTTCAGGCCTTGCGAGCAGAGCAGGTGGCCAGGTAGGTGCTGAGCCCCCATCCTGGGACCTCAGCCCAGGAGACCGGGTGGCCATGGCCGTGCCACGCTGATGTGGGCTGCCGCCGTGCTCACCCAGCCACTGCCCAGAGACCTGCCAACCTATGACCTCATGCAAACTGCCCAGTGCCACAGACCCAGTCTCCTGGGTCCCCCTCTGGACACTCTGGGAAGCAGCAGCCCACACCGAGGCAGCTGAAGGCCACCCTCAGAGCTGACCCCCAGCCCCAGGTGCACAGAGGATGCACTTGGCACCTCTGTTTTCCACCCTGGGAGGAAACCGCCCTGACACTGAGGAGGGAGCGGGCCTGGGGCTCTGACCTGTAGCTCCTGCCTGCTCCCCCTGGACTGGGAGGAGCCCCAGTGGGAGGGGGGGTCCTGCCAACGAGATAGCGGGGAGCACAGAGGCTCCTCCAAACGGGTCCAATCCTGCCTGGAGCGGACTGAAATCTCCCAAAGCAGATTTCTTCCCCGACGTCCCGATTCCTGTCCATTAAGACTCCTCCCCAGAAAAAGCCTCCGAGCGTGTGACTCGTGTCCTCCCGGAGGAGGGAGACATCAGCAAACGAAATCCTTCCCAAGCAGGGAAACATTCTGTGCCCCTTTTGAGGGGCACTGATTTGAGTTCGGGCCGATTCTTCCTTTAAATTCTGGTCACCGACCTCATGAAACCCAGCCGCCGACACAGGACCCGCGGCCCCGTTTCCTTCCTTCCGTCGCTTCCCTCCGAGAAGAGCACCCCCGAAAGCCTCCCCAAATCAGGCCGTTCACAGCGAAGCTTGCCCTAGCCCTGCGCAAGGCGTCTGGGGCTCCGAGCAGCCGCGGCCCCGTCTGTGGCTGGAGCTGCCGACCGCCTCATTCTATCACGGCCCAAGTAGGTCATCTGAGCAGACGCGGAGGGACTCAACGAGATATATTAGTGCCGCTGGGTGTTTGTCATCCCCTCTGTCTCCCCTTCTCCCAGAATATCGGTGATGAATTTGCAAATGGTCCCGGATTATGACAGAGCGTTTCTCTCTTCATTATTTATCCCTTCCCTGGGCACCTCGATTAGAGGCCACAGTGACAAACGCATGAATAAAAGGCAGAGACAATATTTTAGCGACGTGTTGTAAATCTCCTTCTACGCATTATTAATTTAAGGAAGCCCATTACACCGAGCAGCTCTGGAGAGGAAGACGGGGTGAGGGAGGAAAGGCTCCGGCACGGGAGGGTCAGAGGGAGGAAAAACGCCAGCTCGTCCCTGAGCGGAGGTCGGGCTGGGCGCTCGCCAAACCCCGCAGACTTCCCGCCCCCGATGTTCCCTTGAAATAAAAGGCCATGCCTTGGCTTCTCCCAAACGCTTCACAGAGGGGACAGACGCGGCCCGCAGAGATGTCTGGCCTCAGGAGCGGCGCAGGTGAGGCCAGAGCGATCCCAGACGCTGGGCCCGGAAGTCAAGGGCAGCGACCTGCCGCGGTGCAGAAGCCAGTGCAAGCGCGGCGTGGCCCGAGGGCAGCCCCACGGCCTCGTCCTCTTTCCGTTTTAATTTTCTTTTGAAATGCTCCAAGAAAGGAGCTCCAGATCCAGGGGCTGCCCGGTAACCGGTCTCCTCCGTGGAGGAGCCCACGTGGGGTCCCGGCAGGGGTGGCAGCAGCCCCTGGATCTGGGGGAACCTGGGGAAGGGGCGGGGGGCCGGGACCCCACTGGACCCAGAGGGGCTCCGACAAGGGGAAGGAGCCGAGTTTATCCCCACGAGGGGTGAGGGGGCCGCCGCGTAGACCCGCCGTTCGCCCGCACCAGCTTGTTTGCAGTGTCTGTCTCTAACTACAGAATCTGGGTTCTCTTTTTTTTTGCTTAAGCTCGTTCCAGTCATTTCCACATGTGCTGGTCACTCCCCGGCCCTATGCCGCTGGCCTCGCCTACGCTGGACACCGGGGGTTCTGATGTGGGGGGTGATGCTGGCCTGGGGGGTCAGTAGGGGAGGCGGGGTCCTAGCCAGAGCTCCGTGCCTTCCTCAGCCACAACAGAAGCTGAGATCTTCCCATGCGGGGAGGAGACGAGCCTCAGGGGTCAGCACGAGGCTGCAGCTGGTGTGGCCTTGCTGGGGACACAGAGAACACGGGGAGCCAGCGGGGCCGTGGGGCAGACAGAAGTGGCAAGGGGGACAAAGCCCCTGCAAACCATGTGAAGCTGGGCCCTGAGGACTGGGGTACGGGAGGCTCAGGCCCGTCCTGACAACGCCCCAGGCGGCATCCTTCTCCCCGAAGCTTTTAGCCGTTCTCGTACAATGAAAAGGCCTCGGTGGTGGCACAGACAGCTCTGTCCCCTCCTGAAACTGCCCTCCCGGCTGGGGCGAGAGCCCCCACTGCAAAGTGCCCCCCGCCCGGGAGAGTGCTCTGGCCTGCAGTGACGGCCCTCATCAGCCCATTTAGGGAGCCCGTGGTGGATCCCGCAGCAGACCCTAATGACTCATCACGGGCGAGGGCCTGGCGGGTCCCCATGACAGAGGCAGCGGCTCGCAGGGGAGGCGGCAGCGGCTCGCAGGGGAGGCGGCAGCGGAGCCCAGTGGGGCACGGAGGCTCTAAAATCAGGAACTCACAGAGGAGTGCGCGGATCAGGAGAACGGCGGCGGGGGCGGGATCGGACTTTCTGTTGTATTCATCAGCCTAATGGCTGCGGGAGCTGCGACCGTGTCTCAAGCAAATCTCCCCGGCCACGCATCCCGTCGGGTCTCCGAGCGGGGCCGTCTGTGCGGGTGTGCACCGGTGCAACCGCTCGGACGGTGGAGGGTTGTTAATGTAATTGCCAGCCACGGAGACGGTGCGTTCACGGAGGGCTCCGGAGAGCCGCGCGCTCCCTGCCCCTCCGCCGTGCGAGTTTGATATTCAGCTGGTGTTTACTTAGCATATGACTGTTAATCAGCGTAAATTAAATGTGTACTTGAAACCCCTACTTAAAGCCCTGCTAATTACTTTTTGATCCAAACAGGCCTGCCTTTTCCGGAAGGGTGAACCGGGGCTCTCCGGGACCTGATATCACAGAGGGAAACTGTTGCCAGACTCAAGGCTCGGCCTCCAGAGACACGCCACTGTATTTCCTACGAAGAACCACGGGCCGTGTCCACGGGAGCCGCACTCTGGTCCAGCCCGCGGACCGTCCCTCCAGGAGCCAGCCGGTGGTCAAGGGCCCTGACTTACATCCAGGAGAGCCAGCTGCCCACGGGGTGGGTGACAGCTGTGCATTCTGGTCCACCGAACTCGGGCCACGTTCCTAGCACAAACAGGGGAGCCGCCACACGTGCACACGTGTGCACACACAGCCCAGAACCCCCAAATCACTGTGGGCCTCACGTGGGTCCCTACCCTATTTCTGGCCCCACTCCCAACCC
This sequence comes from Pteronura brasiliensis, assembly GCA_004024605.1. Lineage (NCBI taxonomy): Eukaryota > Metazoa > Chordata > Mammalia > Carnivora > Mustelidae > Pteronura > Pteronura brasiliensis. The sequence goes on from PJEN01002144.1 coordinate 214,264, forward strand.
ACACTCCTAACTCCCTTCTCCAGGCCCCCTCACCCAACCAACCCACAGCATCTACCCTCCTCTGTACTACCCACCCGCCCCCTGAAGTTGCCCGGGAGCACAGAGAGGGGCAGGCAGGCAGGGAGGCTGCAGAGCAGATCTGGAGATGGGGAAGAGAAGGTGGCAGGGCAGACCCCGTAGGGAAGGCCGTCTCCCACTCAGAGCAGAGGGAGCAGACAAGAGTATGAGGAGCCAGGTCTGGCCTGGACTGGCCGTCAGCCTCACGCCATCTGGTTAACTCCTCTGGCCAAGCACTTTCTGGATGCCTCCTGACCACGGGCCCCTTGGAAGCAGCCAGTGTTCCGGTGTCCTTCTGGGGGCACTTCCTAGTTGCTATATTTTAGCCCAGCGCTCAGTCAAGGAGAGAGAGAACACACAGGAAGAGGGACCCGGAGGAGGCCAGGCCTGAGCCTCTGGGCAAAGCCTGTACAGCCCGAGATGGCCCATCCTGCTGAGAAGATGAGCAGGGCAAAGTCCAAACAGTGCCTGGCAGGTGAAGGCACTCGGTACCTCGCAGCAGATAAAGGGATGGATGGACAGATGAACATGAGTATGGATGGTGGATGTTTGTGTGGATGGATGGATGGAAGGACCAGTAGATGGGTGAGTGGTGGGATGGATGGATGGACAGATGAGTGGATGGATAGATGATGGTGGAGGTAGATGGGTGAGTGGGTGGATAGGTGGGGGTGGTATGGATCGATGAATGAGTAGGTGGAGGGATGGGTGGATGACAGGTAGGTGGGTGGATGAATGGAAGGGTAGATGAATGAGTTGAGTAGATGAATGGATGGATCAGTAGAATGGATGGGTGGAAGGTTATGTGGATGAGTGGGTGGATGGATGGATGTATGGTGGGTGGGTGAATGGGTGGGTGGGTGGGTGAATG